>LR750358.1:67449-128760 GCA_902729485.2 Mus minutoides | reverse complement strand
CCAAGTGTCCTGTGGCTTTCTGCCTGTGATAATATGGCAGTACTGTAAACTAGTGAGATGTTATAATAAATTGCTCATGCCTCAAAAAGGAGTGGTTCTAGTGGAATCCTAAAACATCTCATATATCCTATGATAATAGCTTCCCATCCTCCTCATACACTTCAAGATGTCAATTTATATCACAGAATTATAGAATACATTCCAGAGGAAGTTTAGATATTTAGAAATCAAAATAAATTTGGTTCCATCCTGACCTGATCTTTGGGTGGAATCTGGCATGCTTGATCAGGCCTGTAGCTTCCAGAGCTGGCTCTTCGTTTACCTTAGAACATACTAACTCTTCATTGCATTTTAACACTGCATAAATGAACTTCTCTAAGTGACTTTGGCCCACAGAGGAAATTCTCCACATGCCTTGGTCAGTGAGAAGAGGCCCACGTGAAAGATCAAGGCTTTATAGGAGAGAAGAAAATGGGATTGCGACTCTCACAAAAGGAAAGTTCTCCTTATGGTTATTTAGACTAATTTTAAATATAAAAATAAAATTCCAGTTATCTGATCTCAACTAAATAGTACAGAGTATTTAGTACTAGAACATTTCTATTACTGTAGAAATGACAAAAACCTAAGAAAGACCAGAATTCTGACCCAGACACTGACAGTGGCATAAAAGAAGCCACAAATGTAGATTTCCTCCCTCATAATTACAGTTTTCTCCACATTTCTTTATAATTTAGGATTTGGGGTCATGGTGCCTGTGAGATAGGGTGATAACTAGTAGGAGTTGATTATCATCCCATCGTCACATGGGTCCCAGCAGTCCTACCCAGGTTGCTGGGGGGGGTGGGGAGCCACCTGTATCCACTAAGCTGCCCTGCTTCTTCATGCTTTAAGGATGACATAAAACATCTATTTTCTGGGCCTCTGAATTTATGTTAGTTACTTTTTAAATCATGCAATCACTTTCAGCATGCCATCTTAAATTGTCTGACATGTATGAAGCCCCACCTTGTTTATGAACTGAACTTGTCTTCTCACTCAAGCCTAAGAAGGAAGGAAGCACATCAGGTTACCGATGTGATGGGGTTTTTGGCTAGTAATAACTCACAGTATTATAAATATAAGTAGTTATTTACCTCGAAACAACTGTGCTTCAGAAATTTAGCATCTAGATTTTAAGGGCAAATGAACTCCTTAGCTCTTTCCCCAAACTATATTCCTCTGCCAGAGTTCTAGTCACAGTGTACAGAGAGGCTGTTTTCATTGAACTGCCCTGAGTAGGCAGAGCTGGAGAGGAGCTGAGGTCGCCATCTTAAGTGTGCGGACTGGGTTAAGTGTGCGGACTGGGTGGCTTCAGCACAAAAGCAGTCTAGTACTAGAGAGAACATGCATGGGTGTTCTCTATGGGTGGCATCCCACTCAGTGCCTGAGGCAGAGAGGTGAGCAAACACATCCTCCCCTTATAGCATGTTTACTTTGTCCTAAGTCCTTCGAGAAACAGGAGGATGCGGTTTAAGCTCCTAGGAACCAATCACGAAACAGGTAACTCCAAAGCACCCACTGTACTCACAAAGGACCGACCATGTATGTATGCCTCAGAGACAGGATGTCAGAAACACAAGCCCCCTTTCTCCCAGCATATGTACTTCAATGCATTCCAAATTGTTAAGAATCTGAATGCGAATACTCTGTAAATCACAGCTCACAGAGGCAAGTCAGGGTCCCCAAGCTGTACCTGATATTAGCAGGCTGAGCATCAGAGTCATCCCAGCCTGCTTTAGACATGACCTGGGACATTCAGACAAAGCTGAGTCATGTCTAAAGGTCAAGGGTCTCTGGTTCAGCAAAGGCTGCCTAACTCTAAAGCAAGCTCAGCCTGAGTAGCTTCTGAAGGACTGGGCTAGTCTTTGCCTTTCCTAGGGTCAGTGTGCCAGCAGAGTGGCTAGGAAGGCTGCAGTTACATATTCAACTTGGCAGCCTCTGTCCTCTGGACCAAGGAATATACTACATAAGTGGTGCACAGTGTCAGCCTGCTGACATCTCACTGTCTGATAATGAAGATTGCTTATGTTCACCTCATTGGTTCTGAGATGCGTCCATGTCCTCGTGAGGAGTGGTACTTCATCCCTCGCCCTAGCCCTCTTTCGCATTCATCTGTGGTGAGGTCTGTACATACCACCAGTTCCTCCTGCCTGCCTGCCTGTGGGGAGCAGTGAAGAGTACAGCCAATCCTTTTGGAACCACATGCCTCACTTTCTGGTGTTTTTATTGTAGTACGTTTTCTTGTAAAACATGAAGATAGTATCAATGTCACGGGCCCCTGAAGAATGGCCCCAAGCACACTGGTAGCACAGGCCAGTGCTCGCTGCTGTCTTCTTCTACAGCAGGGTCATAAAGCTTTTTACAGGTTGATTACAACACCCTTGTGGCCATGTTAGGTATGATTAATACTAGAAAATATGTATTTATTGTAACAGAGAAAGAAATACAAGAGTTATCTTGTTTAGTTGACAAAAATACTGTTCCATAAGAATATTATCTGAGCCGGGCGTGGTGGCGCACGCCTTTAATCCCAGCACTCGGGAGGCAGAGGCGGGCGGATTTCTGAGTTCGAGGCCCGCTTGGTCTACAGAGTGAGTTCCAGGACAGCCAGGGCTACACAGAGAAACTCTGTCTCGAAAAACCAAAAAAAAAAACCAAAACAAAACAAAAAAGAATATTATCTGGGATCTGGTCTTAGTTAACTGAAGGCTACCTATGTACAAAATATGCAAACGGTGACCCAGGGTCCTTCAGTGTCGCGCTCAATCACTCCCTTGTTCTGAACACTTCAAAGGCTCACTGTAAAAATTCCTTCCAGGAGCATTAGGTAAGTCCCATCCTTCATTAAACCCCTTCCCTCCATGCTGTAGGTGCACTTGCCTTTCTGCTGCTCCAGGAACCATGCCAGGTCGCCAAAGGACTCTCCTGTATCCCTTCTTTGGGGGAGCTCTGTAGGCCTCACACATTGACTCCTCCTAAAGCAACTACTCACACTGTAACAAGCTGCCTTATCTACTTTGCTTTCCCAGAATCCCTTCTTACTTAAATGCAATCTTGCTTCCAAAGTTAGCCTTTAGAACACAGACTTACAAACCTCTCCATATACATGAGTGGGAATCTGAGCCAACTGCTGCATGCTCTCTGTTACCAGTAAGATGCTGGGCATATTTTCTCTTTGTATTAGGTCTTTAGACTTCTTTAGACAACTGCATTTCCTTTTTAGTTAAAGTACCTCACTTAGAGTTATACAGAGTGGCCAAACTGACGCTTGCTATTTTCACTTCAATCCATCTTCCCTAGTTCATTCTGAGCCAAGCAACTAGACAACCAAGCTCTTCAGAGCTGAGTACAGAGTAAGTCTTTCCTGGGTGAGAGCTGGGAGGGAAGTGCATGTGAGTTCTGTGCTTTCAGCACTTCCTGGCTCGTACTGTACTTGATGAGAAGGGTCAATGGATCCTGAGCCCTAGACATAGCCACCTCCTGGCCTAGCAGCACAGCCAGGACTACTGGAGGGCGCTAGGCAATGAAGCAGCACCACTCAGTTCCCCTTTAGATGTCTGAGACTCAGCTCAGAGAATAAACTCCATGGGTTTTTAAAAATTTTTTCTGAGCTTTTAAAAAAACTTTCAGTGGCTGCTGTTATCTCTATTTTAAACAGTTCAGAGAAGAGCAGATGATCCTTTAGGACCATGCCTGTATCTGTGGAGCATGGAGAACCCCACCTCCTGATTCCTATGTGTATGTAACACGTGAAATGTGCGGGTGCACTCCTGCGCATCAGTCTCCTTGTTTTCTATTTTGCTTGAGACAGTCTCTGCCATTTTTCTACTGTGTGTGCCAGGCTAGCTGGCCCACAACCTTCCAGAGATTCTCCTGTCTTCACCTCCTATGTCCTCATAGGAGGACAGGGTTACACATGCTCGGACTATTATTACAGCTGGGGATTGAGTTCTGAGGATGTGAACTCAGGTCTTCACTTTCCACAGTAAGGACTTCATTCACTGAGCCATTCCTCAGTTCACATCTCAGATTTTGAATGCTTTCTAAATTTGAAGAAAAATATTCAGGAGTCCCCTTACTTGAGAATTTCTGAGAAATCTGCATGCCTTTCAGAAACAAGAGTCTTGCAAAGAAACTGCAAAGAAGACAATAAATGCGTGTAGACATCTGTGTCACCTGGAATAGCTGTCTTTGGGATACTTTTGTAATCTTATTGTGGAAACCAATTAAACTACAAAATCCTGACGGCAGCAGACAGACATAGTATGAACACAGAGAGCACTTAACAACACAGAGTAGGACCACCTACTCTCCTAGGGCAGACCAGGGCCTACAGCCAAGTTTTTCTGGTTACTTACAATGATGTATCAATAAACTCTTAGGGAGGACAGCACTTGTGGCCGCCATGTGTGGGGTCCTCTAGGTTTGACCCAAGCATTGTAACACAAATGTTTAAAAGAAACAAACTAACATCCAGACAAAAAACCCTGCTAGCAAGCACCACATGCTTGCCCATGAGCCTGTCGCTATGTACCCTCAGTACTGTCCCATCTTTCAGGTTGTTATCAAATCATCTAGAAGAAATCTCCAAATACTATCTTTGAACCAGTTGTATCCAGGCAGACTATGTGTAGCACTGTCCTCCAAACTGAAACACTTCCTTCATGAAAGGGTGGGGAGGGCCACACTCCGAGACGTAGGAAGTTCCTGAAATTAGTGAGATCTACAGGTTCCCTTCTAAGACTTATGGGAGCAGGAAACAAACACTGGAGAGGATAAGGGAGACTGACAGAACTGTCCACTGCCTGTATGTTCCACAGCAGCACCAAGACTAGCTTTACTGAGTCATCACCCAGGCTGGGGTAGCCTTTCCTGGGATACAACTGCCTTCTAGCTGTCTGTTCTGAAAGTCACCCTTCCCCTAGACCCTTGTAAGTGTCCCTAGTAAGTACAATGGTTTGCCAAGCAGGACGTAGGTGCGATTGTTTCTTTGGTCTGCCACCTGTGCCATATCAGGGGTGAACAAACATTTGTTCACTTCTGATGCTGAGTCTCGTGCAACAACTTACAGTCCACACAGCTCCCTCCACAGTCTATAAACAAGTACATTAAGAACATGGCCTCAACCTTCTTTTTGGCCTCAACTTCTGGCCATTCTGTTTCCCGTGCTGGCTCTGTCAAAGTCACGTGAACTCTGCTCTGGAAATGGAGCCTACCCTCCAGCCACTGGCTTCCTCAGCGGCAGCAAACTTCTTTCTCTTCTTCACTCTCTTTTCCTGGCCCAGCACAGGACATGGTACTATACAGCAGTGGTTCTCAACCTAGGAGTCAAGACCCCTTTGAGGAGGGGTGTCAAACAACCCTTTCACAGGGGTCACCTAAGACCATCAGAAAACACAGATATTTACGTTATGATTAACAACAGTATGAAGTAGCAATAAAAATGATTTTATAGTTGGGGGTCAGTACAACTTGAGGAGCTGTACTAAAGAATCACGGCGAGGCAGGCGGATTTCTGAGTTCGAGGCCAGCCTGGTCTACAAAGTGAGTTCCAGGACAGCCAGGACTGCACAGAGAAACCCTATCTCGAAAAACAAAACAAAACAAAACAAAACAAAATAAAACAGAGTACCACTGGTATACAGGAAGTAGTCAATAAATACTCCTGAATTTGAAAACAGCCCACCATGGAAATATGGCCTTTGGAGTCTTACCGTGTCAGAAAAGTTTAAGTTTCAATTTCTCTGAAGAGCAGTTTGTACCACTTAATCTGCCTGTTAATTTCTTAGAAAAGCTGCAAGGGTATGTACTTCCTTGGTACAGACAAAAATCCCTAGGTTTACTATGCACGACTACACAATCCGATGGCAGCCTTTAGTGCATGCTGCGGCAGAGACAATGTTAAAACCCTGTCCAGACAAAGAAAGAAAACAGATTCTAATATTTGTTGTGTGCATTTCAGGATTTTCGAAACTTGCTGGCATTTAGAACATACTCAAACAGTTAAAAAGTATTAAAAGCACGTGCCTAGAATGCACAAGGCCCTGACTGGAATCCCTGGCACCACAAAAACAAAAGGAACAAGAAAAGCTTGGCCAATCTTGGCTATTGAGTGTCTCAGAACCAGGAAAAATGGATGGGCTTAGAATGGACTTAAGAGAGGACAGACAAAACCAGAAAGAAAACCTCTGCACGTTTTCCCTTATAGCTGGAATCTAGCTAATAATATATATAAATAAATGTACATGTAAGTACAGTATAATATGTAGGAAAGAGAATTTTAAAAAGCTAAATATTAGGGAATAAGAAAGGACTGAATGCATGTAACAGACCCAAACTATGGAAGGATATAAAACGAATTGTTTTTCTAGTTCTATTTATTTTTTGGTAGTAGTTATACATATATTCATTCAACTGTCAAAATATAAAATCTAACATGAAATTTCAGTTTGTGTTCTGAATAGCTGTTCTGCCAGAACATGGTCCAAGAAGGGAGTCATGTGAGGAGAATTCTGAGTACTTGTGAGAAAACGCCAAAGAAACAATCTTGTGACCTTAGTTTCTTCAAAACACAGATCTGTTCATGGAATGAGTTTACATGCTCTTCCCAGGAGCGCAGGAGCGTCAGGAGGAGTGAGCTTACTGCAGATTATTCATTACTGCTTGCTGGTGTTAGTCCAGTATATGTTCATCTAGCCTTTCAGTGAAACGGTGTGTCCTTAACTCAGGTGATTCTCACCCCTCAGTGTGTAACTGTCTGATGCTCTGAATAAAGTTGATACTGCACGAGACTTCTATCCACCCCGTTTATCAGCTCTGAGGTCCCAGGTTCCACCCATTGCCTCTACAGTGGCGGCACTATTCTAACTGCAATATAAGTTCATTGGGTCTTTGGGTTCAGTCTAATTTTAGTGTGTGACATTTTTTACTTACGTTTTAAAAAATAAAGTTTAAATAAGTAAAATTCAAAATAGAATGTGTTAACAGCCTATTCTAGTAAGTCAACAGATGTGGTTCTGAGATGCAATGTTATTATTCATTGTCATTTTATTCTGAGAGTATGTGTATGTACGTCTGTACTCCAGGAGTGTAGCGCTCTCAGAGGCCTGATGCAGGTGTTGGGACTGGAGTTACAGTGGCTTTGCAGAGGCAATGGAAACTGGGTTTTTCTGGACAAACAACAAATATTCTTAACTACTGAGCCATTTTAAACTCCATCAAACTACTAAGCTAATGATACAGATCTGGCCGTAACACCAAAATGAGGAATGTGGAATGGCTCACTGGCAATGCCTATGGTTATTTAAATAAGATGTAAAGTGAGGCCTGGTGACACAGGCCTATAACCCTAGCCTCCTAGAAGCAGGAGGATTACAAATTCAAGGCCTGCCTATTTCAAAATTGTAAAAAGGGCTGAGGATGTAGCTGGGTGGCAGTGGTACTTGCTGAGCATAACCTTGGAATAACTGGGTTTGGGGAAGACACTCTTCGAGAATGAACTTCTCTATCTGGTTAAAAACATCTCAAAATATTTGCTTTCTTTTTCCTGCATTAAAACTTTTTGTTTAAATTTTTATTAACACATATTAATTATTTTTCCAGGTCTCATCTTGACCACATCTGAGGCTGAGATGAAGAAAGACCAGACACAATTAGGGCTCAGATAGGCTATGCTCACTCTGATGGTGTGGCACCAACGACAGAAACAACTGAGAACCTCTACACAGGAGCAGGGAATCAGCTGGTCTTGTGGAAGGTCTCTGTAGGTGAACAGTTTTAGGATGTGACACTCACATTCAGACCAGAGGAAGGCTTTGCCAGTTCTGAGCCCGACTGGAAGAGGAAGGACCTTGCCAATGTCCCGAGTCTGAGGCTTTGGTCCTGACGTGACTCAAGTGAAATCATCCCCATTCGCTCAGAGCTTTAGTCCCTCCCTGCACACCTGCTTTTTGCGTTATATCCTGACAGCTCTGTGACCTGCATACTGTAAGTGCTGTGAAAGGGGATTTGGGGGCATGCCAAGCATTGCAAATAATCTCAAACTTTAGAATCAGGTTTCAATTCTGCTACTAAATAACTGAAAAGACTTGGCCAAGCTGACAGCAATTTTAAGTAGTAGCTATACTACAGGATAGTGGAGATTAAACCAAGGGTCTTATGCATGCTAGAAGAGAACTCTCTAACTGAATTATGTCCCTAGCCTTGCATCAGTATTTTATTTATGGTTTGTCTGTTTGTGACAGGGTCTCTCAATGTAGCCCTGGCTGTCCCCGGAACTCACTACATAGACCAGGCTGGCCTGGAACTCAGAGATCCAACTGTTTCTGGAATGCTGGGGTTAAAGGTGCCCAGCTTCCTCCAACAGTATTTTAAAATACAAACACTGAGCTATAAACAAAACCTGTACCCGAAGACTCCTCCTTTCCCACATCATCCTCATCGGGGAACAAGTAGTATTTCGGTTCTTTGAGTTAGAACTTCCATTCCCCAAAGAAACATCACAATAAACGGTGCCCAGAGTTAGGAGCTGTCATACTAAAGGAGAAATAGGCATGTGGAGAAAAAAGAAAGAAAAAAAAAACCCCCAAAAACCCAAGCAAACAAACAATCCTATCCAAACTGTCCACGCTCAAACTGTACAAGCTGGAAGAAATAAGAGAAAATGAAGCGATCGGGTTCAAGACCCAACAGTCAGTCTGGCAAACAGCAAACATGGTTCTTTCTGGTGTGGAGGTTTAAACACTGTCCTCATACAAGGAGCAGAATATTTCTGAAGCGGCAGGCTCTCTTCCAAACACAACTATGACCAGTTTTAAGGCTTGCTTGAAGTTCTTTTTGTTTTTTTACCAATCAAGTCTAAGTCCCCCACAGACACAATGTCAACCTTCCTAATGCTGAGACCCTTTAATACAGTTTTCATGTTTTGGTGACACCTCCCCCCCCCACACACACACCATAAAATTATTTTCATTGCTACTCTTAATAACTAATTTTGCTACTGTTATGAATCTTAATATAAATACCTGATATGCAGGATATCTGATATGTGACCCTCCCATTGTATTTGGTACTGTGCCTATCCAATGCAA
The DNA here is from genome assembly GCA_902729485.2 of Mus minutoides. Classification (NCBI taxonomy): domain Eukaryota; kingdom Metazoa; phylum Chordata; class Mammalia; order Rodentia; family Muridae; genus Mus; species Mus minutoides. The sequence continues at coordinate 119,629 of LR750358.1, read as the reverse complement.
CACACCACATCTAAAACACTTCTCCCCAGCAGAGCTAGCCTCATCTCCAGGGCCCACACCACCCACCACACTTTCTCCCTCTTATCTACTCAGTCTGTCTCTCAGTCACTCTCTTCAGACATCTCTGTGTGACAGTAAGTTCCCACTGTGCACAAGGACTTATGATAACTCCTGTTCTTGTACATAAGGCTGACATCATCTTCTGGGCATGAGACTGCCAGAAGAAATGTAAAAGTACCACAATAGAGGCTAGGCATCTGTACCCCAAAGGTCATGAAGCCCCTAGAGGGGAGAGACCAAGGCTTCACTGAAGTGTCATTCAGGAGCACCAGAATAGTGGGGACTTTTCCTCCTTACCATCTAGGAACTTCTCACAGTTATAATCCTTCCAGTGTCAGGCTATTTCCAAGGAAACATCCAACACTGGAAGGTTGGGGGGGGGGGAGGAAATCAGTTCATAGGTTTCTATGTAACTTATGACAGAATATTTGCAAAAAGAAATTTGGAAATGCAGTTTCAGCAGGTGCTAAGTCTTCAAGGGATATTGCTGATGTCATCCTTACATCCTTGTCACGATTGGTCCGTTGAGTAATAGCCTCCTAATGGAGACCTCAGGTCGAAGAGGTGTCTGGACGGATCGTACGAGGAGAAGTCCTTCAGAATTGACAGTCCGTTACTGCTATATGTGGAAATTCGGGTCGTGAGTCCTCCGTCTTCGTCCTCCTAGAGACTCACTCAGACACCGGTCGGACCAGATGACAGTGAGTTCCAGGACAGTCAGGGCTACACAGAGAAAGCCTGTCTTTAAAAACAGTGTTAATTGGCTGAAACGCTTGGTCCAGCATTCTCCCCCTATACAGACAGAATACAAGTGCACAAGATTGCCTGGCTGCTTCAGTCTCCTTGATTTGCGGGGAGGAAGATAAACTTGGTACCGACTCTCTATCCCCCAAATCCTGTCATGATGGAGATGTCCCCCAAATCCTGTCATGATGGAGATGTGTGGTACACCTGAGGTCCTGCTCTGCCGCTCCTCTCACACCACTTTACTCTGTCTGCCATGGGAAGTCTCTCCAAACAGGCAGTTAGTTGTACATGCTCTTCCTGCCAACAGGGGGAGCAGTTTTTTCTAAAACAGAAAGAGGGATCTGGATTTGGGAGGTTCCTGGTTACTAGAGAAAAGGCAAGAAGGAAGGCCAGGGGCTTGGTGATCGGCTGTGCTTCCACTGCATTGTACATCTCCTGTGGACCAAGTTCAACTCCAAACGGTTACAAAGACATTTGTTTGTTTTTACTTTTGTCTTTATGGAATCCTAGCAAAACGGTGAGAGATGCAAAAGTACATTTTTGATTGCTCAACAGTGGCTGGTTCCATGAGAACCTTAAAGGACGCCACAATTTGCTGCTGCCAACTAGACCAGACACATAGTTAGGCCCTAGGAAAAACAAGTGAATAAAAACCATAATGCCCCTGCCCTGTAAATGATACACGGGACACAAATGAAAAACTGCCAAATGTAAATACACAACAAACTTTGGACTAAAACTGGAGAACTGCCAAAGGAGTGCGTCCCTTTCCTGAAAGAAAAATGTGGTGATAGACAATTTTTTTTGTAGGAATGTGAATTATTAGTCCTAATACTTTCTTAGTCCACGCATAATTCTTCCAGCTGCAGATGGTAGAATCATCTACCAACATTACATACAGAAACACTAACTTTTCTCAAGCTATTCTATGCTGGTACAGCAACACTTTGAAACTTAGCCCAAGGATAATTCTAAATGATAAATACATACAGGAGTGGCACGCTATCTGCCGTGCCGTAAATGCCAACCCCACACAACAAAGGTCAGACTCAAGCGGTTATTTAACTTTATGTATCTTTTTATCAATGTGTTAAAAATAGGGGATGCGCAAAAAAAAAAAATGTTTTTAGCGTTGCAGCTTTCAGATGGTTGGAACAAATGGGTCCCAGAGATCATGCACAAGTTTTAGCATTGACTGGTAACGCTTAGCTGCAGGATCTAACCAGTCTTACCTAACCTCTAAGTTGTAAGCATTTACAGTTAAACGGGATAATGAAGTCTCCCGTCTCTTAGGAAGGACAACCCCAAGTCCTTAGGTCTAGCAATGTTTTTGTTGCAATGTATAACTCCTAAAGTTTGCGGACAGATGTGAGATGTGACAGGCGTTTAAGAAAAGAAGCTAGAGAAGACGGAGGGCCGAAGCAAACACCCTGGAGATTTGAAACGTGATAGCAAGCCAGCCGGGGCAAGTCGGTCCTGTTCACACTCATCTCCAAGGCGAACAGTGCGACCGGACGCCGGGAGGCAGATATTCACACACCTCCCGCTCAGGCCCTCCCAGTATCCGAGCGGCTTGCGTCCCGACAGGAATGAATGAGCCCGAGTGGCCAGCGCCGAGCCGGGGCCGGTGGCGCGGCCGCGGGCGGCCTGGCGGAACAAAGGCGCGCGGGCTCACCTCGTCACCCCACTTGAGCACGTCCTTGTGCCGGTCCTTGACTGCGTGGTAGATGTGCAGGAACTGGAGGATGCCGTGCCTCCGCACGTGGTCGGCGTGGCGCTGGGTCTCTTCCCAGCTCAGTGGCGAGCCTTGGGACAGCAGCCCCATGGCCGCGTCCTCCTCCCCGCCGCAGCTCCGCTCTGGGGGCGCCCTCGGGCCGCGCGGCGGGCGTCCCGTCCGTTCCCGCTCCGGCTCGGACCCCGCCGCGCGGTTGACAGCCCGGGCCGGGGTCTCTCGCCGCCGCCCGGTCTCGCGCTCCCACGCCGACCCTGCGGCCCTGGCCGCCGCGGCAGCGCTCCACTCGGCGCCGCCGGTGTCGTGCACGGGCTTCCTACTTGCGACCCAAAGCTGCGGCGACACAGAGCATGCCCAGTTCCGCGCCTGCCGCTCCGCGCGCCGCGCTCCGGATTTTATAGGCTGCGGCGGGGGGCGGGGAACGAAGCGGCAGGTCGTGGGTGGGGCCTGGGGCGGGGGCGGGGCTGAGGCCGTGGGTGTCCGCGGGTGGCGGGGCTGTCTGCAAATAAGGACTGAATAGTCTTGATCCTAAGAGAAAACTGGGTCAAAAAAAAGGAAGGGATGGAGGGAGGGAGGGAGGGAGGAGAGAGAGAGAGAGAGAGAGAGAGAGAGAGAGAGAGAGAGAGAGAGAGAGAGAGAGAGAGAGAGAGAGAGAGAGAGAGAGAGAGAGAGAGAGAGAGAGAGAGAGAGAGAGAGAGAGAGAGAGAGAGAGACTGAGAGACTTGTTTGAATTAATGAAAAGCCGACCAGATTACTTTTTAGGTAGGTGGGAAGGGAGCCTCATGCTTATAAAACAAAGAGAGATAAAACTCAGGAGGCAGCTGAAATATCTGCTTAACTCTGTACTGTTATAAAGTTAAGAGTAATACTTTTTTTTCTTCTTCTTCTTTGTTTTTCGAGACAGGGTTTCTCTGTGTAGCCCTGGCTGTCCTGGACTGGCTTTGTTGGACTCGAACTTACAGAGATCCTCCTGCCTCCCATGTGCTGGGATCAAATATGTGCACTACCACTCCTGGCTGAGTAATACTGTGTGTGTGTGTGTGTGTGTGTGTGTGTGTGTGTGTGTGTGTGTGTGGTTTTACGAGACAGGGTTTCTCTGTGTAGCCCTGGCTGTCCTGGAACTTACTCTGTAGACCAGGCTAGCCTTGAACACAGAAATTTACCTGCCTCTGCCTCCCAAGTGCTGGGATTAAAGGCATGTGCCACCACTGCCTGGCTGAGTAATACTTTTTGATGAATGTTGTACAACTCCACACGGCATGGATGTGCATAGAGTTGATTGCTGGTTATTTACATGCGTCCATGTATGGGCAGGGATTAGGTATATGTATGTCACCATTGTAAACCCTCTACATTAACTATTTGCCAATTGGATCTCTGGTTGGCACAGACATCACTCACTGTGCAAAAGAGGTCTTGTCTTGTCTTGTCTTGTCTCCAAGTGTGTAGTGTGAGAAGTTTCTTCAGAAGTTTCCCCACCATCAGAACCGAAGGTTCATCCAGCAGTGGTCATTCTATTGCTCAGAAGCGCTTTACCCTGAGTGTGGAAGGCTCTGGGAACTGGATTCCGTGGGAACGAAGGGAAGGTACCTTGCCTGAGTAGTTGTTCGATTAATGTTTTGCAACTGGATAAATATATGCAGTAACTAGATGATCCATTCATGTACAGAGGGCAGAAAGCATTTATTACACCCTTCCCCCCTACACTGTAGCTACATTTTCAACATGTAGTTACTTAGAGACAAGATCACACTAGGTAGCCCACCCTGGCCTTGAACTCCAGGCAGCCATCTTGCCTCAGCCTCCTGAGTGTTGGGATTAGAGGCATGGGCTTCCACATTTGCTTTAGACTTAATAGTTAACGAACACTCATCACAGCATTCAATGAAAACTAATCGACAAATGCATGATAGGAATATTTTCTCATTGAATGAGTCCATCAAAGAGCTTGGGACCACAGATACTGAAGTATGGCTGTGGTTTGCACAGTGGAATGCATTAAGTATGTGCACAGGTTAAATGGCATCTAAAACTGAGGAGACATGATGCTGTCTCTCTCTAGCACATAGCTGGAATAATAATTTTTAAAAATCATTCTAACCCTCCACCATTCAACCTTCACTACTTACTGCCCCCTACCTTATTGTACCCTCCCCACCATCCTTCCTAGGCTGTAACTATGTTCTGATCTGATCCACCATTCTTTCTTCTTTTCTGGGTGCTGCAGAGTCTCCAGCTGATACACTCCTTTGAGTCCTGGCTACTCTGTATTGCCTGAATTTGTATCACTATATATGTTGGATACTGGCTTTCCTTAGAGTAGCAGTGATGTGTGTGTGTGTGCATCTGGGTGTGTATTTTGTACTTCTAGGAAAGTGTTCAAGCCGGGCATGGTGGCGCATGCCTTTAATCCCAGCACTCGGGAGGCAGAGGCAGGCGGATTTCTGAGTTCGAGGCCAGCCTGGTCTACAGAGTGAGTTCCAGGACAGCCAAGGCTACAGAGAAACCCTGTCTCGAAAAACAAAAAAAAAGGAAAGTGTTCAATATAGACTAGTGTTTAATAAACGTTAGGCTCTCTGTGGGTATTGGGAGATGGGAGAGAAGCTCTTTTACCTGCATGTAAAGTATCCCAAAGATGATTTGGTTATTCTCAAAATCTCACCTCACATTTTCATACACCTGCATGATTCAGCAGCACAGCTGCCAGCCTCAAGTGACTATTAAGCATTTGGAATCCCACTGACATAAGAAGTGAACTTTTAGTTTTATTGAGCTTAATTGTTGGGGGCTAGAGAGATGGCGCAGTGGTTAAGAGCACTGACTGGTTTTCTGAAGGTCCTGAGTTCAAATCCCAGCAACCACACGATGGCTCACAACCGTCTGTACAGCTACAGTGTACTCATAAACATAAAAATAAATACATCTTTAAAAAAACTTGTTTTAAATGTATTTCAAAATTGATTTCAGTGGCAGTGGTGTCTCTCATCTATAACCCCCCCCCCCCACACACACACACACACTGGAGGCTGTGACAGAATTACCACAAATTTGAGGCTAGTCTGGGTTAGAGCAAGACAACAACCAACCTGTTAAAATTTCATCTTTTTCTTGGTAACTGGGACACTTTTACATAAATTTGGAACAAGTTGAGACTGTGCACTGGTTAACTTTTCAACTGTAAATTTTATTAAATCAATATGCAAATGAAGTCTGATGAAAATTTAGTGACCCAGGAGACCCCAGATTAGAAGACTTACTATAAAAATGAAAATATCTCATTAAAAAATTTAGCCAGGTGGTGGTGATGCATGCTTTTAACTGCAGCACTTGGGAGGCAGAGGCAGAGGCGGCAGGAGGATTTCTGAGAGTTCAAGGACAGCCTGATCTACAGAGTGATTTCCAAGTCATCTAGGGCCTCAGAGAAATCCTGTCTCGAAAAACCAAACATACACACACACACACACACACACACACACAATGTTAATAGAATAGATTTCAGATATGTTTGGTTAGGTTAAAATAAATAACCCATTATTTACATTCCCCCCCCTAAGTTTCTTCTTCATTTTTTTAAGGCAGCTACTAAAAAAAAAAATCTGACATGTTTGTGGCCTCTTGCACTCCACTTCGTTGAAACAGAGCTGGTGTAGGCTTTTGTTTACACGTTGGAAAGTACTTTCCCTACACACCTGCTGTTTTCTCACAGAGAGACCAAGAAGCAGTCTCTGGGGAGAGTGTCAACTCAGTGTCAGGAGGAAAACGATTTGAAAAAAAAAAAAAAAACCCTGACAAGTTCTAGCATAGTCAAATTCTGGCGCGATACTGAACACGTCCTGGATTTACTCCGTGATCTGGGTTGGCCTGCAGTGAACTGGGCTTCTCCACCGTTTTCTTGCTGTCTGAACTTTGAACGCTCACTCCCGTGCGAGGGTCTCAGCACGAAGGACAGTAACTTGGCCACAGACACTGTGGCGCCACTGGGCAGATCTGTTTCCCGAGTGTGCCCTTAGCTATGTTTGAAAAGAAAAGAGACACCACCACGAATCCACGCTCAGCAAATAGCCCCCTTCTGCCAGAGCCTCTTCCTTTGCACCTGCATGTTCCCAAGACTGCACTGTTAACAGACTGCCTGCCGGTCGAGTTCCAGCCCCGGAGCCCATTTTTTCAGCAGGGATCGAGAGGGGATGCTAAGGGGAGAAAAAGCTCCCAGCTTGCAGAACCAGCTCTCTCTCCCCTCCGCCACGATCCCGCAAGCAGCGGGATCTGCTCTTCCCAGGAGAAGCAGCTCAAGGTCTTGGGACACCCAGCGGTGCGTGCAAAGTCCGCGCGCCCGTCGTGCGAGCGCGCGCGCGCGCGCAGGCCCGGTCCGCAGGCCGCGGGAAAACCCGGACACGGAGCTGGCACGGTCCCCGCAGCGCCGGGGCGTCGCCGCACGCCCGCCGTTGTTGTGGTAGCGCCGGCCACGTGACCATCGGCCCGCCTTTCCACCCGGCTCGCCGTGCCGCCTCACCGTGACTCAGCACTTAGCGTCGGCTGACCGCCCACAGGGGTCCGGACCCGGGCAGAGGCTGCCGCGTCCCCCGCGGGGAGGGCCGTTGTCGTAGCAGCCGTTTCGGATGTGTGCGTCGTTTTTCGGGCGTCACGTTTCCTCGTTGGCGGCTTCGCTGAGATCCTGTGAAGGAAGCGGAGGCGAAGTGCCTTGGGGACTCTTACGATGAAAGCTCCCCAGGGTCTGAGAGTGCCTAATGGCCTCTAGGTGGGTTTCGGTGTTACTCTGGACTGAATGTGCTTAGATTAACGGGGAAGCCGAAGAATGGAACTATTTCCCAGGTTTTTCTCAATGAGGCCACCGAGAACCACGTCAGGAATATCTATAGGGATCTGAACTGTGGCTTCAGTCGGCTTGCTTCCTGCTACAGCACAGAGCACAGCCTGGGTGAAGCCCTCGGCGGTCCTCAGTGGGATTCCAGATGCGATACTGATGATAAGCTGTTACTCTGCTGCCGGAGAAATGAGCCAATTCAAACCAGATTATATTAAAGGCAGGTTTATTGGAAAGCTGCTCTCAGGCGGGCAAGTGCCCCCAAGGACCGAGGCAAAGGAAGTCGCCATGGGAAAAGGGGTGGGTGGATGGGTAGGGAGGGGGAAGGAAAGGGCTCCGAGAGAGAGAGACAGAGAGAGAGAGACAGAGAGAGAGAGAGAGAGAGACAAAAATGTCTAGATTGTAAAAGGAAGAGCCTCTGGGGAAAGGGCAGTCCATGGGCTAGAAAGTTCAAGGTTGGAGACTGAGGGATGCTGGGAGAACTTAGAGGCCAGTTCTGTTTTGGTATGTAAAATTGCACTTCAGTCCCCTGTCCTGGGGTCCGAAACCAAACTGATACCACTTAACTGTGCACACCTCCTTTGACACCCTTTTCCAAGGCCCTCAAGTTTACTTGAAGAAGAGCTTCAAGCTGAAGAAACAGCCAGTACCAAGAGATGTGGAAGGGATTTTATTTTTATCCTTTATTTGAATTATCCTTGGGATTTGTTCAAACCCAAGAAGTCTCTTGTGTCTTGTGATGGAAGAGACCAAAGGGACATACTTCACAGATTTGCATGATGTCAAGTGACCTGTTAGCAATGAGTCTGGGGATGAAATTGCCCTTTCACCCCAAACATCCTCTGATGCCAGTACTACTAAAAGAGTTGAAGACATGAAAATACTTTTGCACTGTGTAGTATTGGAACTCATGCTGTCGAATTATTTGAATAAAAAATGGAAAGCTCTTGTGTGTTGTTTGAGACAGTCAGGAGGCTCAGGCTGACCTCAGATTTACTGTTGAGCCAAAGAGAGCCTTGAACTCCTGATCCTCCTGCCTCTACCTCTCAGGTCCTGACATCACACGCCCTTCCTCCTCTTTTAGTTTATTTGGAGTTTTGAAAAGTAGAGATGTGTTTGTTTTCCTGTAGTTACAAAGACAAGAGAGTGATGACCAGTATGGGAAGGAGCAAGACACAATGTTTTTGTTTTTGTTTTTGTTTTTTTTTAAGATTTAATTATTATAGGATTACACTGTAGCTGTCTTCAGACACTCCAGAAGAGGGAGTCAGATCTCATTACAGATGGTTGTGAGCCACCATGTGGTTGCTGGGAATTGAACTCAGGACCTTCGGAAGAGCAGTCAGTGCTCTTAACCACTAAGGCATCTCTCTCCAGCCCCCGCAATGCTTTAAAAGAAGCAAGTTCTCACAGGACATACAGATTGATGAATTGATGGGTGGGATGCCGGACACATGGCCGGTGATCTCCCATATCCATAGCATTTTCTACCTAATGAAACACTGGGGAAGAAGATACAAGTGCCAAGCTGATGGTTTGGGACAGGGAGGGCTAAACCTGCACCCAGTAGATTTACTCTTGCTTACTGGAACATGGTTAAAACCAAAACAACAAAAACCAAACCAAAACTCTCTACTATGAAAAATTCTAACATCATGAAAGCAGATATGATGTCATACACATCCGTTTTCTATTGTCGGTGTTACTACATGGGTAATCTTGTCGCTCTTAGGGATGAAGATAGAGGAATGCAAAGGATGGTTTCAGCAAGAGATTGGGAACCTAGGACGATGGGAAAGAATGAGTGGGTCGATCTTCAGACAGAAATGGTTTCCTTCATTCTGAAAATGGGAATTTTACACATTTCTTATCCTGGTGTTTTTCATCCCACATTATCAGATGTTCTAAATAATGGAATATTCCATTTAAAAAAATAAAAATTATAGAGAGAATTTTGGTTTCTTTAAAAACTCTATTATGTAAATGTTCTTTGTTTTAATGCTAGGTGTGGGGTGAGAGGCTGCTTCACAGCAGGTGATAATGATTGGCCTCATGCACTAGCAGGGATTTTTTTTTTGCCCAGTTTTTGTGATTTTTGCCCAGCTGCAGATAGTTTAATTCTGGGGACTGTGGAGAGGGACAAGTCTTAAAGCCCTGAGAGGGCCTGTGGCCACAGCTACTTTCTCTGTAGCTGCCTGCTTCTTCATTTGCTATTGCTGGATTGCTGTTTGGAGATATTCTACAACAAAGTTTGGACTTACCCCCAGGAACCTGATGCCCTTGATCACCAGGAAGTAGTATCCAGAGGACTCTGTTCCCCTTTCCCTCTAACCTCCTCCTTCCCCTTCTTAGTGTTGGGGTGGGGGAGGGGATGGAAGTAGAGGTGTAAGAAGCCAATAAAATAGCTAAACAAATATGCCAACACTCAAAATCTGTGCTTACCATTCATCATATAAAGAAACTGTTTCATAATGACTAGCATGGGTGATGAATGACCCTGTTACGTAGACACTTAAAGATTCTACGCTTTATTTTTAGATTCTACTCTTCCCATCTCATTCACTTAAATTTATATAAACATAAGTACTTTTCACTTTAGATATCTTTAAATAATTGGACTAGGAACACAACCTATTTTATTTGGATGATGAGATTTAAAAATGTCAAATCATAGTTACATGTGTGTGCAAAGACAAACATAATGAACATTGAGCAACTTTGCTTAGATAAGACCAATTTCTAAAATATCATAATTGTACATAAGTTATTTTTCCACACACTGTGCCTTCTGCCATTTATTTCATTGTAACACTTAGACTTAAATGTAATAGATTCTTATGGAAAAAAACTGAAGTCACCTACTTCAGTGTACAAGACAGTTGCAGAGCAATGATCCAGTTTATAAGATCAATAGTACCAAGTGTCAGATTGGGAAATCAAAACCATAAAATCAGACCCTTAGTGTAAGGTAAAGGTGTATTGTGGAAACAATACACCTTTTCACTTTAGTACACACACACACACACACACACACACACACACACACTTAAATGTCCATTACTTTCTCTTAAGTATAACAAAGCTTTCTAAGGTCATTAAAATGATTTACTGAGAAGAATATAAAATGGTTGTAGTACCCCCACACACACACATGTCTTCTAAAATGTCTTTGGACAGGAAGATGGGGACCAGGTGATCAGCTTGCTTACTTGTCTTTGAGCTGGACAAGGATGGGGAACGAAGACACTATTCAATAGTTGATGATTTGGACAGCTTTATATTTGATTCTTTCTACAAAGCAAATACACAAAATGCCCAGACTGTGACCTGAGTACCTCAGGGTACTCCTATGCTGATCTCTTCCACCCAAAGATGTCAAGGCAGGAATTGAGTGTGATGATACTATCTCCCTGATTGAGTCACAGTTGGCTGAGGGCAGCAACAGCCTTGGAGGGGAATAGACTCTGTGACTGTACAGGCTCCTTACAAGCATTAGCAGGGCCAAGTAAGGAGGGCTTCAAGTTTAAGGTCAGACTGGACTCCACAAGAACCTTCCTCAAAGGAATCAGCAGTGAGCTTAGGGGAGGGGAGGGAGAGGAGAGGGTGAGTTTGCAGTACGTGCCATTAAGAAGGCTGAGAAAGACTACTTACTGTAAGGTGTTAACTCCATTTTCCAGAGTGGGAGGGGCCTAACCAGGCACAGTAATAAACACAGGCAGAATTTAATCCAGTCTGTTTGCCTTCAAAGTCCAAGTTCATTCCACTTTCCTCACTTGCCAGAAACAAAACAAAGCTTACACACAGTAGCTGTTGACATTTGAATAGGTCCTATAGCTGACAGAGTGAGAAGGGGTAAAGGAGAGAGAGGTGAAGGAATGAATATGTCTCATATATCCACAATATTCCTTTACCTTACACTAAGGATCTGATTTAATCTTACATATCCACAATACACCTTTACCGTACACTAAGGGCCTGATTTTATGGTTTTGATTTGTTTGTTTGTTTGTTTGTTTGGAACAGGGTTTCCCTGTGTAGGTCTGGATGCCCTGGAACTTACTATATAGACTAAGCTGGCCTGGAACTCACAGAGATCCTCCTCCCCCTGCCTCCTGAGTCCTGAGATGAAAAACGTGCCCCACTATAACTTTTAAATTCCTTGTCCGTAAACTTGGTAAAAAACATTGATTTTTTTTCTTAAGGATTTAGAGTGGAATTTTGTTCTTTGTTTTTGCATATTTTTCTGTGTTAGATTACTTCTAAGGGCTGAATTAATTCATAGAATTCAGTTCTTATAGAAATATGGAGTCATAGAAATTATACTTAGTCCCAGGTATTTTGACTTAGTGATGGGATGAATCATTCAATACAGATTTTCCAAATAATATTGTTAGGTTTACTGTATTAAGACTGTACAAAGTCATCTTGATTTTGGTATTCTGGGGTTTTAAAAAAATTTTATCTATATACCCTTACATTTCTTTGTCTATAATTTTTGATTTTAGAATAAGATCTACTTTAGGTTGGGATGTGGCTTAATTGGCATAGCACAAGCGTGAATCCTGAGTTCAGTCTTCAGGAAGCCCTCATACACATACTAGTTACTGAGGTAGAACATTTCGAACTTCATTATGTGCTGATATGAGGAGATACAGGGGAAGGCCTAAAGGCACACCAGAAGGTGAATCCCTGGTCACAAAATGCAGTCTTGAGAGATGAGAGAATAACACAGGCATTAGACTAGCTCCCCACCCCCACCCCACCCCCAAATCTGCAGGGAATGTTGTGTTTTAAAAGGAAAATCCTTTTTTTTAAAGACCCTTAATAAGCACAAGTCATTTCTTTTTAGTATCATTTTATAATGTCATATGTGAAAATTCATATCCAAAGTGAAAACTCTCTAGATAGTCTAGAAATGTGTCTTTCAAGGTCACAATAAGGTAGGATTCTTCTCTCTCCAGAAAAAAAAATCAAACTTGGATGAGAGAGCGTGAACTATTTCCACATACTGAGAATTAACCATTGTTTACATTGCCCTGGGTAGGATCAGGGGACAGTTCTGTAGTCACAGGCAAGCCTGATGAGGACGTCCTGTTCTCCTGAGTCATAATGGCTTTGCAGTGGTCATAGCAGGAGCTCCAGCCCCGGAATGTGAGTTCACATCTTAGAAAGTAGATTATGACTGAGGTTACAGTTGGCACTCTTTGTCTTTATTGTGTAAACAAGTAGTTAGCAAATCTTCTACAGAGCTGGGGAGAGAGCTCTGTGGTGAAGTGCTTGCCCACACATGCTCAAGGCTCACGGTGCTGTCTAGGTGGGGCTGCAGAGAGCTTTCTACAAATGACGGTTCTCATTTTCTCATTTGGACTAATATCTTCACAGATTAGCTGTGAGGTGAGTAACGGTGTTGGTCTGGCCACAAAGAACTCACTTTGAAGTTGTCCATGTGAAGTAGCTAGTGTGATTATATAACCCAGTCTGTGGTGTTCTTGAAGAGATTTCTTTCTAGAGTCAGATAAGTTAAACTGGGTCTTTTTAAAATGTCTTCCTGAATAAACATTATAGGGAGTGCCTATTATATCGTGTATCAGACCGTGTTTTGTTTAGTTTACCAAAAATATAGCTACAGGTCCTGTGATCTCGCATGCTAAAAAGCTTGCCAGACTCTTAGGAGAATTTCCCCTCTTTTTTTCTGGGGGTGATGTGTCAGTGGAAGCAGAAAAGCTTTCACCACTTCCAGGTAAGATATCTAACATCCTTTTTAAATGCAAAGTAAGGAAAGAAACAAGAAAACAAATAAAAAAACCCAACCAACCAATCAACACAACCAAGATGCCCAGTTCCCCTCAGTAGCTCCTACTGCCTATGAGGAACCTACAGGTCTTATTTTTAGCTCCAAAGCTGAGGAGTGGAGGCTTGGGGAGGGGGGATGGAGGCTGGAGGGATGAGGGTAGGAGAGGTGCAATGGGGGGGGGGGGCAAATGACAGTGCTGTGACAGGGTCTTAAACAGAAGGACTCTGGCTGGGTAAACAGAAGGATCATTGGGTAAACCAAGGCCTACAGAGGGGATGTTTACCAGGAACCTTCCTTAATTTGCCCCAAAGCTCAACTATTTTGGGCAAGGGCATCTTCTAGCTCCCTAGTGAAAGCCGTGCTAACTGGAGCCTCAGGTTTTCTTGCTTGATCAGTTTGCTCTTCTCTCTAGAGAGAGAGATAGCTTTGGCAGTTTGACCCCCAATAAACCTTACTTTCTACCCATGGAGTGGTCCAGTTGGGTGGTTTCACTGCACCCTTTCTTATACACTTATACATTTTGTGTTTAGCTGATTTCTAAAGTATTTACGAGATTTACGAGAGATGAATGATGTTATAAATAATAAAATTTATTCAGTGTCCCCAAAATAGTGTCAAAATGTCAAAGAATATTTTACGTTATAAATTGTCTTGACATACAACCTTTTCCTCAAAATTTCCTTGGGCTGAAGGTAGCCATTACTGGCATGGTTTTGCTCTCTTACGCAATGACATTCTCTAGGAAGAGAATGGTAAAACATGGTCCCTGGCACAGGATGGTGGAGGACACAGAGAAGTGAATCAAGAAGGAAAAAGTACAAATAGTCCTGGGTTGGTTTATGTGATGATGTCAACTTCATACAGATTAAATAACAGGCTGTATTAATTGTATCATCTTTGATTTGTTTGTCAATCTGGGGTTGGTTCTCACAAGAAGTAAAAAGTTCTGCTGATGAAATTGGAATCCTTATTAAAAACTAGTTTCTTCTCTTTCTTCCACTTTCTACCTGAAAGTAGAGATTTATGGTCATTACATATTTAATTATTGTATTTAGATATTTTCAAGTCTTAGTTTACAAGTTGTGACCAGTTTATAGTTTAGGGCAACTTTATAGTCAGATGATTATATACTTAATTTACTTAAAAGGCAAAAGAAACATCCACACATGTCTGCAAGTATCTACTTCAACTCCCGATGTCTGTTAACGGCTCAGCTCAGGTAGCATGTTGCTGCATGATTAAACGATGCTGTATTTATTCCAGTGGCATGGAATACATACTGTTCAAATAATGTCAAAGAAACAACCAGTGTGCTTTTGTTCTTTCATTGTAGTAATCAGAAATTCAAGTGAGCCAGAGAAATGACGTTAGAAACTGATGCCGGGATAATAAAAAAAGAAAAAGAAAAAAAAATTACGAAAGAAAAGGGATGGGGGCAGGGAAAGGGATGAAAAATGAAGAGGAAGGCGGCCTGGATCAGTGTCTAGATTCCTTATTTATTACCTTGTCTCTCTTTCAAAATATTAGTGTAAATGTGTTAATAATTTTGACAAATATGTTTACCTCTCAGCCTTAGTTCTGGGGAAAAAATAGGAAAGCAACAATCTGCTGGGCTTGGTGTTGTGTGCAGCTTAATCCTGACAGCCTGGAGGCTGAGGCAGGAGGATCCCAAGTCTTGCAAACCTGAGTCTTGTCTCACAGCTACTGTGCTTAAAGAACACAGCATACGCAAGCATGCGTTGAGAAAATTCTCTATGAAAGAAAGGTCTTTGCAGCTACTGTTGATTAAAATAATAATTTCAAAAAGCCAGGACTAATATCTAATAAAAAATCTCTTAAAAATAATAATTAAAAAAAAAGAAACAGCCCCTCCCCACCAGCTCCCACCTCCCACCTCCCACCTCCCACACAGAGCCAGGACTATTTTCTCTCTTATTTGTAGAACCAAATTATCTCAAGCAGCCTTCAAGAACTCAAACCGAGAAAGCTAGGAAGCTGCACGAGCAAGGTCCTTATCTTCTGAGACTCTCAGTCCTTGGGTTCAGCAGATGAGAGCACCGCAGAACATTATCATCTTGATTGAAATCCGGGGCAAAATAACAGAAAGTACTACTGCGCTTACTTAAGATGTAATAGCTCTTTGGGGAGTAACAGATTCCTTCTGCGAGATAATCTGAGAAGAAACTGACTCTTCTGGCTTCATGTCTGTTTTTATAGCCCCCCCACCCCTTTGGAAAGTTTACAACCCTCAGTCAAATAACTGACCACCTTGTTCCCTCCATGTTCCTCAGTGGGTTCTAATTCTGAAACACCTTCTCATTTAATTCCCCAATTAGTCATTAATTCCCGAGTTGGTCAGCAGCTTCTCTAGCTTGTACTTGACAAGGGAGCCATTGAGTGTGTAAGCGTTGTTTTAAAAGCTTATCTGGCCGGGCGTGGTGGCGCATGCCTTTAATCCCAGCACTCGGGAGGCAGAGGCAGGTGGATTTCTGAGTTCGAGGCCAGCCTGGTCTACAAAGTGAGCTCCAGGACAGCCAGGGCTACACAGAGAAACCCTGTCTCGAAAAACCAAAAAAAAAAAAAAAAAAAGCTTATCTGTATAGTGAATGGCAGACTCTGAATTCAAGCCCCATCTCTGCCACCTTGTTCCTCTACTTCCCAGGTTTCCAGGAGAAGAATAGCACTGGATTCTGGGCTCTCCAAGAATCCAAGTCAGCTCTTGGCTCGGAGGTCAACTGGGTAGTGACCTTTCTTCCTTCCACCCTTCCCAGTTTCTGTAGTGCTTCTGGGAAGAGTCATGTTCTCCTCACCCCCTGTGGTGTGCAGTTAATCACCTGCTTCTCCCGGAGAGTCTAGGAGTTCTTGTAACCAATGAACACTGCATAGGGATCAACTACTGGGAAGTGAGTGTTCTGGCACAATAAGGGGAATGACAAAGGACAGAAGTAAAGTAAGGAGACTTAGAACCATAAATAGAGTTGATGGAAATTATGCCAGGCACTGTGCTGGGAGCTGAGACAAAAGAGCAAACATAAGGTAGATAGTTGTCATCCTACAGTGCTGTTGGGTGACAAGACATTGGTGTTGAAGACCTTTGTGAATTAATCAGTTTAGTGTTTTAGGACAATAGACAAGTTCTATAATAGAGAACAAAAAAGTGGTTAAATGAAGATGTTTCTCAGGAAAGGTCTCTGTGAGAAAACACTGTTTAACATGAGCTTGTCACCTAGATAGCAAACCATGTGCATATTGATGCTTCTAGGATGATGCGCCGTTGACTGGGTGGAATTTTGGTTGGCAGTTGGAAATTGACTTCTAGAACATACAAGTAAATTTTCTAATGGCTTTAGAAGTAAATGCCACCTTAAAAGGGACCATTTTTGTGTTTGATTTAATTGTGAAGGTTCAGGAACTGTCTTCCTTCTATTACCTATAGACCATGGCGATAGTTACCAATTTTTACAGTAAAGAGCAGAGAGTTTTATGATGGGATTTCTCTTTTCTAACATGCCCCAGTTAATGAAAGTTCAGCTATTTCTCTCGTAAAAAATCTCCTTACTATTTGTGATGGGTAATCTTGGTTGACAACTTGACATGTCTGGGAAGAGGGAACCTCAATTGAGGAATTTCCTCCATCAGTTTGTGCCACGGACATCCCAGTGCAGAGCTTGGCAGGCCTAAAAACCTACAAGCACTCATGAGACACATGGGTTTCAAAAGAAACTCATTCTCCTGGGTAGATATTCTCACAACCAGATTTATCCCTGCATAGTCTGGCGTATGGATCTTTGTGTTTATTTAGTAGGAATTTTTATATTAAGCATAGAATGAATCCTGACATAAGCTAAGACTTCCAGCATTCCAACAGTCCTAGAGAATTCTTGATTTTCCGTGGGAATTCAGTATCTAGAGACAGGGAAGCTAATTAGCATTACATAGAGAGAAGCCAAAAGCAGCTCAGAATCGGTCTGCAGAATGCTTGCTAGGAACAATAGTTTTAAGGAGCAGATAGATCTCCCACTAACAGAGGAAATCCTCATTATAGCCAGGTAGAAAACAGACTACTTAGCAGATAATTAACAAGCTGGTAAACACTTTCTTTAGAGTCTACCTGGACCTAGATAACAAGGGGATTGTGGTTAATACATTATTCATGAGAAGGCCCACTAGTACGGAACCCCCTAATGGCTAGTTCTCATAAGGCTCAAAGGAAAAACACAAATTGTGACCTAGGTGTATAATCCTTGTTTATCAGTGGCTAATCTTAATCAGAACTGCCTTACTAATTACTGTAATTATACCTGGTTCCTGTAAGTCCTTTTGATGTATTCATTCCTATTGTATTGTACCATTGTAACTCCATGGATGAAGCTCCCCTGGTTTCTCGTATCCCCTGGTTTCTGCCGTATAAAAAGTCTGATGCTTTAATTCACATTACACTCAGCTATTACACACTCCCTTGTGTGTGGCCTCTGTCATTTCGCTGAACTCCTTGCGCACTTGCTTCAGAGAACTCGACCCACGCAGGCAAGGGACTTGAGAGGGCCTGCGACAAGATTGCCCATGGACATCTCTCTCTCTCTCTCTCTCTCTCTCTCTCTCTCTCTCTCTCTCTCTCTCTCTCACACACACACACACACACACACACACACACACACACCAGTGTTTCTCTATGAAGTCCTGGCTGAAGTGGAGCTTCCTATATAGACCAGGCTGCTATCAAATTCACAGAGATCTGCTTGCCTCTGCCTCCCAAGTGTACCACCACAATCAGATGAAATAGAATCTTTCTATTTCTCTCTCTCTCTCTCTCTCTCTCTCTCTCTCTCTCTCTCTTTCTGGTTTTTCTAGACAGGGTTTCTCTCTGTAGCCCTGGCTGTCCTGGAATTCACTCTGTAGACCAGGCTGGCCTCAAACTCAGAAATCCTCCTGCCACTGCCTTCCAAGTGCTGAGGTTAAAGGCGTGCGCCACCACTGCCTGGCCCATTTGCTCTCTTATTGGCCCTTTCTTTCCTTTCTAACACCAGTGTCTTCTATTTTTACAATTGTATGAGCTTATCCCAGTTTTTTCTTTGCTTCTGTATTCCTGTATGTGTTGCTCCGCACGAGATTCAAACCTCCGTTACTTGAGATGTGGTGATATTCTCCTCTTGTTACCAGTAGCATCATGGCTATGGTTTCAATACTTGGGGCTTAGTTTTTTGTTTTTTTTTTCTTTTTATCTCCTGTATTTCCCTTTGAAAGCAGAATGGATGGGATTGGGCGCTGTTATTTCCACTCACAAGCCTTGCTGAGTTACAAGACCTAGGAAAACTTAAGGGTTTTGTTCTCAGGACTTTGGAAAACAAGCCACTTGGGGAATTCCTGTCAAGTTGTTTTAACTTGTGTTAAAACTAATACATGCAGAACTACAGGGAATGAAATTTTTAAGATGTAATTTAAAGCCATCTTAATTTGGTCTACTAAGGAATCCAGCTCAACAGCTAAACACTTCAGACCACAAAATTAACATTAACNTCTTTCATAATTTTGCAGAGGTTCTCAAATTTTGTCTTTTTCTCTTCCTGTTTCTTCTTTTCCTCTTCATCCTCTGGAAGTTCCAGTCCTTCTTTGGTAACAGACACCAAGGTCTTGCCCTCAAATTCCTTCAGCTGTTGCACACAATACTCATCAATGGGCTCAATCATATAGATTACTTCTAAGCCATGCTTTCGGAAACGTTCCACAAAGGCTGAGTTAGCAACCTGGTCCTTGGTCTCACCTGTGATAAAATAGATGTGCTTCTGGTTTTCCTTCATTCTGGTGCAGTAGTCCTTCAGAGAAACCATCTCATCCCCAGAAGCAGATGTGTAGTACCGCAATAGCTCTGATAGCTTCTTCCGATTCTGAGAGTCTTCATGAATTCCAAGCTTTATATTTTTTGAGAACTGCTCATAAAACTTTTTGTAGTTCTCTTTATCTTCTGCTAGTTCAGTAAATAGTTCTAAGCATTTCTTGACCAAATTCTTTCTGATAACTTTCAGAATTTTGCTTTGTTGCAGCATTTCACGGGAAATATTTAGAGGGAGATCCTCAGAATCCACTACCCCTCTAATGAAATTCAGATACTCAGGGATTAACTCCTCACAGTTATCCATAATAAAAACTCTGCGAACATACAACTTGATGTTGTTCTTTTTCTTTCTGTTTTCAAACAGATCAAAAGGAGCACGTCTTGGGACAAAAAGAAGGGCCCGGAATTCTAATTGTCCTTCAACAGAAAAATGCTTTACTGCCAAATGTTCTTCCCAATCGTTGGTTAAGCTCTTGTAGAACTCTCCATATTCTTCATTAGTAATGTCATCAGGATTTCTGGTCCAAATTGGCTTTGTTTTGTTGAGTTCTTCTTGATCAATGTACTTTTCCTTTATCTTCTTCTTTTTCTTCTTGTCACCATCCTTCTTCTCTTCTTCTTCTTCATCAGAACCAACATCTTCTATTTCAGGTTTGTCATCAGACTCCTTTTCTTCTTTTTCTTTCTCTTCCTCTTTCTCTTCCTTTTCTTCAGCCTCATCATCACTGACCTCCTTATCTCATTCCTTCTCCACAAAGAGAGTAATGGGATAGCCAATAAACTGAGAATGCTTCTTCACAATCTCCTTTATTCTCCTTTCCTCCAAATACTCTGTTTGGTCTTCTTTCAGATGCAAGATAACTTTTGTTCCACGACCCATTGGTTCACCTGTGTCAGTCCTCACTGTGAAGGACCCCCCAGCTGAGGATTCCCAGGCATACTGCTCATCATCATTATGCTTCGTGATGACAGTCACTTTCTCAGCAACTAAATACGCAGAGTAAAAGCCAACACCAAACTGGCCAATCATAGAGATATCTGCACCAGCCTGCAAAGCCTCCATGAAGGCTTTGGTGCCTGACTTGGCAATAGTGCCAAGGTTATTGATCAAATCGGCCTTGGTCATTCCAATTCCAGTATCCACAATCGTCAGGGTTACTAGGACAAACAACCCTTACTCTAACTACACGTCGAGGAAGGGTCTCAGGTCAAATGATCCCAGGCAGTTCGAGAGTATAGACTAGAATAGGTCTCGCAGGCTACTTAACCTCTACTCGAGGGAGTCTTTCTAGAGAAACAAACTCATTTTCCATAACTACTAGTTCCTGTAATTGACCCGTTAAAGACGGACTTTCCGAAAGGTTTCGACCTCCTCCTCCTCCATTGGCTGGTCTTGGGTCTGGGTTTCCTCAGGCATCGTGGCTGAATGAACACGCACGAAACGTGACGCTCCGCACCAGGACACTGAAGCAACTCAGTTTTTTTTTACTTCCTTGTGGCTTTAAGGTTTAGCTACTAGAACAGCAGTCGACAGCCTATCTGCTGTTACCCTCCACAGGCCACCCTTGAGTTAGATGTTCCCCTCTGAAGCCTTTGAATGGAGGCTGTTTTATCTCATAAGAGTTTGTTGTTGTTGTTGTTTTGTTTGTTTGTTAATTGATATAGGGTCTCTCACTGTCCAGCTGACTACAGCATGTCCTAGGTATCTGCCCAGAGCTGGAATTAAACGCATGTGTCACCTTGCCTGCCATTAGTTTGCTGTAGGTTCGTTCAGGGGACTGAACTCAGGTTCTCACATTTGTAAGGCAAACTGCGAGCCACCTCGCCAGCACCTAGAATGCTTGATTTAAATTTTTTTCTCAAAATTTAAAAACTTTTCAAAAAATTGCTCAAAAGTAAAAGTTTCTGACTTGAGTTTCATTAAAAAAAATCATTCAGCAAATTTTGGGTTGGAATTGGGAGAGGATTTCCATCAATTCAGAAATGTCTGGAAATGAACTTCTGCCATTTGTACTGTGTATTTATGAGAGGTGGTGTTCCCAGCATTGATGATGGCAAAATCAAAATATCAATCAACTGAAAACACTGGAGGCTCTCTGTATCCCACGGCATCAAATATTCAGTTAAGATTTTTTTCTGTAAAGACAAAGAACAAAACAAAAAACAAAACAAAAAACAAAACAAAACAAAACAAAAGCCCCCAAACCCTACACATCTCATTAGTTCTCTAATTTTCTTTCATTTTAAATGTGTGGTAAATTATATGTATACCAAAGAACTTTTAAAAATAATTTTTTCACCGGGCGTGGTGGCACACACCTCTAATCCCAGCACTCAGGAGTCAGAGGCAGGCAGATTTCTGAGTTCGAGGCCAGCCTGGTCTACAGAGTGAGTTCCAGGACAGCTAGGGCTATACAGAAAAACCCTGTCTCGAAAAACAAACAAAACAAAACAAAAATAAGTTTCTCTGTGAGTTATTACCAGAGAATGTTTTCTTTGAATACCTATTCTATTTAGCTACATACTTGGTTGGGGCTATGTAAACTTTTCTCAGGTGAAAGTAGGTGCATGTGGAAGTATCTTAAGAAGCTTTGACTTAAAAAAATTCATGTAGTTCTTTTCTTATCTTCAATTTTAGATTATAGTCTTAAAGTGTCAATAAGATACTTTAATTCAAGTCAGCTTGGTCACTAGCCTCGGTCACCATCCAAACAGAAGGTCGTGTGCTTCCTGTCTTACTCTTCACCTTTCTCTTAGTTTTCTCTTTTGTTCCACCTCACTGTCTTTCTCCCCTCTTTCTAATTTCTCTCACAGCCTCTAGAATCCCTCCAAATCTCTTTGCAGAGAATCTATTAATGGTCTCTTCTCATACTTGAATCCTTTGTCAAGAGTTTCCTCATCTTTTCCCAAAGCTTGTCTTGTCCCTGAAGTCTGAGTCTCCCTTTCAGGTCCAGGTCTCTAATTGTCTGCACTCCCTGATGTTGGGAATCTGTGGTCAGTTTAAAGTCTCCTTTCCATCTTGCTGCAGCTTGAAGATGTTTATTTCAGCCTATATGTCAATTGTTTATTCTATTTTAGATTGATGCTGTCTGGCTCACCATCATCTGCCATTATAATAGGAGACCTCTTTATACACATACATGACCATCTAGCTCCTGACATGGCTTACTCTTTGGTCTTATTGTCTCTCTGAGCTTGTTCTTCATCTTGCCTCCAAACCTAATCAATTGTAATGCTCTTGAACCTCTCCCATCATGCCAAGCGCCCATCTCTAGGTCCACTGACTCCAAGTACGCTAACTTACATTCAGCTCTGTAAACCAGCCACAGAGAGGCTCATCCAGAATTTAATTCTCAGAGGATACCACTAGTTTGGATATAAGCTGGGGATTTTACTGACCAAGAAGTAAGTAAATACCATGTATAATTTAAAAATCCAATTTGCTTTGAAATTAGAGAGCCATATATTATAGTAACATATTGAGCACATGACATAATAGAACTCCAAAGGTCTATTTCAATGAATCCAAACCTTCCTCCTCTTGTGGGGGAAAATTTTTTGCCATAGTGGGAGTGAGTCTCTGTGTTTTCTACAGAATATTCCAAACACCAAAGAATACAGATTTTAGTCAGCTTCTTTGAAGCTTCTTTCAAATAGAAGGCATCCTGGGACACTCATACATGAAATCTTAACAAATTTAGAAAAGTTGAAATAACTCTGTGTATTCTTTCTGACCATAATAAATCAACATCAAACAAATCTCCAATAAGTACAAAAACTCAAGGAGGTTAAAGAAATCATTTGCATTTTCTTTAAGATAAATCTACTCTTTGCTTCGTTAATGTTCCCTGAACAAAGGGACAGATATCCTGTCCATTCATCTTTGTTGAACATTATTGAATAATTTTCTTCATCAAGCCTGTAGCATGTATGAACAAAGAAATGGATAGACCTCTGTTCCTATGAGATTTGATTTTAGAGTTGAAATTTAACAAACCACTTCGGTAAGAATGAAAAAATGTAACTACTTCCAGCACCTCAAGGATCAGTGATACTTTGTGGCTTCCTCCACTGGACGACTGAAAAGAAGGATCCTAGGAGAGGTTCAGAAGCTTGGAGAAGGGATGAAAAGTGGTGGGCAGAGCTGCAGGGATGGATGAGGTGGGCAGGGCTGCAGGGATGGATGAGGTGGGCAGGGCAGCAGGGATGGATGAGGTGGGCAGGGCTGAGGAGATGGGTGAGGTGGGCAGGGCTAAGGAGATGGATGAGGTGGGAAGACAGCTGTGGTAGGAAGAGCTGCGGGAGATGCGTGTGGAGAGAGAAAATGATTATTTCCAGGGGGAGATATGTGCTTAGAAAGACTGGATGAAGGAGAATGGTAAGACTGAAACAGTAAGCAATTCAAACCAGAGACCCTGTAAGCATGCAAGTCACATCTGGGATGAGGGTGGCAATCTGCTTGTGTCATTCAGTGTATAATCTGCTCCCGGCACCCAGGATAGCAACAGAGGCACAGCTAACATTTGCTGAGCGGTGCACAAGTGAAAGGGAAATAGTCCCTGTGTCAAATGTGTCAGGAAATTTGAAAGACCTTGGGGCTAAAAGGAATCCATGCAAATGTTAGCAGAGTGCTAAGTTATGTGGCTTGGGGAAAATGGAAATACTACACTTTTCTTTGAGAATCTTTGTGGTTTGTCCTTACCTCTAAACTTACTATTGGAAAAATTAAGTACATGTACAAATAGGGAAAAATCTGAGTAGCATTTTTCACAAGCCAGACACCTCTAGTTTTTTGGGATTCCACTCGGACAGACTCTCCGGCCTTGAGAGTCAGGAGAAATCTTATTTAGCATCACTTATGCAGGATGCTTCTGGCGAAAGGTTCTTCAGACTCAAGGGAGGAGAGGCTGCAAAGCAAGGCAGTGGGGCCATTGATGGCGCATGGGGTGGAATCTCTCTTTCCCCCCAAGTTCTAGAGAACTGGGTCTTCACCCACATTTATGTTCTTCCCAGAAACTGCATTCTTACGCCCATCGTTAGTTCGTTCCCTTGTTCCTTGTGATGACTGATTTTTGTTGCTTAGAGACAGGGTCTCACTATGCAGACCAGGTTTGCCATGAACTTACAGAGATCTGCCTGCCTCTGCTTTCCAGCTGCTGCGATTAAAGGTGTGTGTCACCACACTAAGCCTGTGCCGATTAATCATTGTTGCCAGTCTGAGTGGCTCTGGAATCAACCAAGGCAGTGGTTCTCAATGTTGCTTCCTAATACCATGACCCTTTAATACAGTTCCTCATGTTGTGATGACCCCCAGCCATAAAGTTATTTCATTGCTACCTTATAACTGTTATTTTGCTACTGTTATGAATTATAATATAGTCAATAATCAGGATATCTGCCTGGCGTGGTGGCACACGCCTTTAATCCCAGCACTCAGGAGGCAGAGGCAGGCAGATTTCTGAGTTCGAGGCCAGCCTGGTCCAGTGAGTTCCAGGACATCCAGGGCTATACAGTGAAACCCTGTCTCAAAACCCAAAAATAATCATAATCATAATCATAATCATAATCATAATCATAATCATGATATCTGATGTGCGATCCCAAGGGAGTAGAGACCCATGGGTTGAGAACCACTGATCTAAGAGAGAAGCCACTGGGCCTGTCTATAAGAGATGTTCTCCATTAGGTTATTTGTAGAGGGGAGACCCATCCTAAACACAGGCAGTACTTCCCCATGGCAGCCAGATAACGGAAGGCACTTCTCTTTCCCCCTGCTTGTTTCTCTGTGTCATCGGTGAGTTCTACTCTCTTGCAGACTCCGCTTGTGATGCTCTTTCACCAATAGCAGAACCAGCATCTTCAGGCTTCTAGTATCAGCTGAAGACCAATGGCTCTGAAGGAGTCCTACATGCCTGCAGGGCTGGGTTCTAATGATGAGGCATGCAGGCTCAGGACATGCACCGCAGCGGGATTCTCAGCTTTTCCAGACATTAGTAGACTGCTCGGACTGTGTCACAGAAGCCACCGTAAGAAATCAACTTTTATTTGGTATTCACTCTGCCAGTTCGCTCCTTCTAGAGAAGCCTGATGCATCCGCCAACAGCCCGTTCCTTCTGGTTCCTCTTTTGCTGTCTCCATTCAAGAGAAGACAGGAAAAGGGTTGAAGCTGAGGTCAGCATGGACGTGAACTCTGAGGGTGTGAGCCAGAAGACTGCCTGATGTTTATATGTGGACTTCTACTTTCAGAAGTCTGGTCAGGGATGCTTTCTTGAGTGGGAAAGGACTAACCCGACCAGGATTAGAGGAAAGAGTGGAATTTGAATCTTGGACATTTTAGAAAGGCTGTAATGGAAAGCAGGATTAAAAAAATTTTTTTTAAATTGTTGTGTATGGATGTTTTGCCTGACTGCTGGCATGCCCATGCACATATATGTGCCTGGTGCCCACGGGATCAAAAGAGGGCATCAGACCCCTTGGATCTAAAAGCTACCATGTGAGTACTGGGCATGGAATCTGTTTCCTGTGAGAGAGCAGCCAGTGCTCTTAACCATCAAGCTATGAAAGCCAAAATGTTTTAAAATCAATTTATTATTAAATAATAATAATAATAATAACAATAATAATAATTTTTTGTTTGGGGTTTCTCTATGTAGCCCTGGCTACCCTGGAACTCACTCTGAAGAACAGATCAGCCTAAAACTCATAGAGAGTCACCTGCCTCTGCCTCCCAAGTGCTGGCATTAAAGGTGTATGCTACCATGCCAAGTTGAAAGCCAGAAATTGGCTATCAGCAAAAGGAAGGGAACATGAGTTTTAATTCAACAAGCTACTTTTTAGGTCCCTAGTCAAGTTCTTCACTCACTGAAGATTCACCTTTCCTTTCCAGGTTTCTTTCCCACCAGATAGAAGTAACAGAAAGAGGATAGGGGGCTGATTTCTATCTCTTTAAGAGAGGGACACTTTTGGAGGTTCAAATAGCAAATAGGAATAGTTCCATAGATCCATGTGTTTGAATGCTTGGCCATAGGAAGTGGCACTATTAGGAAGTATGGCCTTGTTGAAGTAGGTTTTGCTTTGTTGGAGGAAGTGTGTCACTGTGGGGGGCAGGCTGTGAGGTCTCATATATGCTCAGACTCCGACCAGTTGTAGCACAGTCTCCTTCTGCCGTCTGCAGATCAAGATGCAGGGCTCTCAGCTTCTCCAGCACTGGGTCTAACTGCATGTCACTGTGATTCTCACCATGGTGATAGTATTCTAAACCTTAGTAACTGTAAGCCAGCCCAACCTAAATGTTTTCCTTTAGAAGAGTGGTCAAGGTGTCTCTTCACTGCAATAGCAACCCTAACTAAAACAGCACGGTTTTGTTTTGGACCCTGGGACAAGGGACTGAGGTGTATATTTTACACACCAAAGCAGACCAGGCCTCCAAGTCCTCCCAGAATCCCACAATTCCTACCTGGCATACTCCCCTCTCTCTCCCTCTCTCCTCCTATCGCTCTCTGCGTGTGCTTGCCACTTTCTCTCTTTCTCTCCCCTCCCCTTTTTTCCACAGTGGCTTCACTGGCCTTGGTCCTTGGGGCCAGTGAACTTGTCTGCCCAAGAGCAGCTTCCCAATAAACCTGCCTTTAATATAGTCGAATCTGGCCTAAATTGGCTCATTTTGCCAGTGGCAGAGAAATAATCTATCAAGCACCTCTTGTTTTGTTGTGGTGGACATTCCCTGTCTCCAGAACTAATGAAAACCCCAAACCAAAAGTAAATCAGAGAAATGAGAAATGAGAGCCCCCAAAGCAACACCAAGGCTTCTTAACTTCTTACAAGGCTTAACTTCTTACAGGGGCCAAGGTGAGAAACCTGGTCTAGAAAGTACCTTAATGGATGGAAATTTTCCAAGGATGTGACTGAGATGCCAATCATATGATTACTCCCAAAATGGGAAATGAAGAGTGCAGGGGAATACCAGAAACCTCCAATGCTGGGAAGTGAGAAAGCTAGCAGACAGGGAAAGAGAAACGAAGACTCTTCTCCTATGGTCCCTTGATAGCCATGACAACTAATGAGGGTCTGGGAAGATGACTCCTGAAACAAGAGCAAAAACGGAAGCACTGATGTCTTGGTGCTGATTTGGTGGTGGGACCATCCTGGAGACTGAGGGAGGATGAATGAGATGTGTATTCAGATGTGAGTGGGATGTGGGTGGCCTCCCACCCTGTGGCTCCAGCCTACCACAGAGGGCCTGGCTGGAGATGAAGTGGTTCTGATCTGAGAATACCTTCAAATGACTTAGGTGGTCTTTTAGACTCCTCTAGGAACAACCCAGTCAAGGATTTATAACAATCTACCAGTAGCCAAGAAGTGCCGCTATGATGATTTCCAAAGACTTTTCACATGTGTCATGGTGGAGAGAAGTGGAACCTCTCATCAAGACATCACTAATACAAGATAGGAATAGAAAACCAGGCTTCTTCTTCTGATAATAGGAAGGAGAAAAGATCTCAGATGAGTAACAATAAAACACCCCCACATAGCCCTCTTGGGATACATACTCCAGTGTTAAGGAGATAAATCCTAAACAAAAGGGAAAAAAGAAACAGGAGCGGAAGACTGGGCCAATCTGTCATAGAATATGTTGATGATAAAAGCCACAGAAGTCAGCTGGAGAAAAGGGCCTGTGACCCTCTTTTCTCTGAAACAACAGCAGAAAAGGATGGTCCGCCTTCTAAATGGCTCCTCTTGGTCACCTTCCTCCTCTTGTGCCAGGAGCCCCAGTGCCAGCGCCTGAACCACCAGCTGCCCCAGTGCCAGTGCCTGAGCCACCAGCTCCAGCTCCATTTGCTCTTTATTTGCCAGATTAGGAAAACAAAATGACGTGGTGGCACATGCCTTTAATCCCAGCACTCGGGAGGCAGAGGCAGGCGGATTTCTGAGTTCAAGGCCAGCCTGGTCTACAAAGTGAGTTCCAGGACAGCCAGAGCTATACAGAGAAACCCTGTCTCAAAAAAAAAAAAAAGGAAGACCAAATGAAACGAAGCTAAAACCTTAAGCAAGCTCAGAAGGCGATCCAAAACCTTCGCTTCTCAACAGAAGAACTCCCTCAACAGAGGTTCCCATTTAGGGAACTTCTCTCAAATGGGAGAGAGAGAAGGGGATCTGTGAGCATTCTTCTCTTCAGCAGTTCAGAGGTCCCAACTTTAAAGAGGCAGCTGAGGCCCCCGATAGAAGATCCATGGTGGTGAGTGGCTAGTTATTTGGATGGATTTCTTTGGGCCTCAATCAATTCCTGGCCTAAGCTGATGTCTTTACTGAGCCCGTGTTTCCTCTGATGGAGAAACTGAGATGTAGGAAGGGCCACCGAAGCTATTTGGGAAAGAATACATCTACCTGGAGAGGTGACAGAGTTTAAAAAGCAAACACTTCCCCAGCCAACAACCTGCATGGGACAATAAGAACAAGATGCATGAAGGCCACATGTGGCTTCCTGGAAACCTGGTCATAAGGATTAGAAAATCAGCAGCTCAGTCTTAGAATATTAAAACAACAACAAAAAGCTTTAATTACAGCAGGGAAAGGAAGGTACAGGAGACTGAATGTTGGCAGGATAGAAAGAAGATTGAAGAGTGGTGTTTTTTAACAAAATATCAAACCTTTGATTTTTACCAATAAAGACTTGGGGACCAGATGCTGGGGTGAAAGCCTGCTGGCTCAGTGACACAGAGAAAGCTTCCAGCTGACCTTCTTCCTCAGCTGATGTCCCCAAAGAAAAAGGAAGTTCTCCTTCTCCACGTGGTCTCCAAAATCCCTCCAACTAGATGTCCCTTCTTTCTATTTCCTGTGTGTATCTCTATTTATCCTCCGGACTCCTACTTACTCTGTTTTTCCCCCCCTGTGTTCACTCCCTGTCAACTGGTTGCTTGCTCTGCCTCTTGATCTATGGTTGACTTTATTTAGTTTTGTTCACAATAAGCAGAAAGCTCTTGGATTTAAAAATGTGTGCTAGTTCCAGAAGATATTCCATCTGGTAATAAGGACACATGTTCCACTATGTTCATAGCAGCCTTATTCATAATAGCCAGAAACTGGAAAGAACCCAGATGTCCCTCAACAGAGAAATGGATACAAAAAATTTGGTATATTTACACAATGGAGTACTACTAAGCTATTAAAAACAATAAATATATGAAATTCCTAGGCAAATGGATGGATCTGGAGGCCATCATCCTGAGTGAAGTAACCCATTCACAAAAGAACTCACATAACATGTACAGTGACTATACACCTATAATCGGGTCTTTGGATCTGATGGGTTCATACAATTTACTAAACACATGATACTCAAGAAGAAGGAAGATCAAAATGTGGACACGTCACCCCTTCCTAGAATTAAGAACAAAGCACACATTGAAAGAGTTAAAGAGATTATGTGTGAAGCTGAATCCAAAGGATGGACCCAATGACTGCAGCTGCCAGGGATGCATCCAACAATCAGCCACCAAACATAGACACTATAGCATATGCCAGCAAGATAGTGCTGAAAAGGCACGGATATAGCTGTCTCGGGGGTAACTATACCAATGCCTGGCAAACATGGAGGTGGAAGCTCACAGTCAACACAGGGTTCCCAAGGAAGGATCTAGAGAAAGTACCCAAGGAGCTGAAGGGGTTTTCAACCCTCTAGGTGGAAGAATAACCATGAACTAACTAGTACCCCCTGAGCTCATGTCTCTAGCTGCATATATAGAAGAGGATGGCCTAGTTGGCCATCATTGGGAAGAGAGGCCCCTTGGTCATGCAGACTTTATATGCCCCAGTGCAGGGGAACGCCAGGGCCAAGATGTGGGAGCGGGTGGGTAGGGGAGCAGGGCCGGGAGGGGGGAGGGTATAGGGAACTTTCTGGATAACACTTGAAATGTAAATGAAGAGATTATCTAATAAAAGTTGGAAGAAGAAAAAAAAAATGTGTGCTAGAGCTGAGCCACATCACAACTAGAAACAGGTTTTTCCCAGTAACTAACACAATCTCAGGTTTCACAGTGTGATCCACACCCTGGAACAGAAGAGAGAAATGGAAAAGGGACACTTCAAGAGAGAACTCCCTGTCTAAAAAGGAGGATAAAGAAAACTATCCCTCATGACTTTTAAATGTGGATTAAAAAACATTAATGGATGTCTTTTGTTATCTAAAATCTCAATGACAGGGTTAACATGTAAATATTTTTGGTTCTCTGTGTATTTTTCTGCCCTATCTTGTTTACAAAATACACACCCTTGTTAGTGTACAAGCAATTCCATTGGCCTGCTCTCAGGGCTCTAGCAACAGCTTATGTCATCATCTGTTGCATCACCTGCCGCCAGGTACACCAGGTGTGTGCTGCAGATAAAAAGGACCAACAGCCACTCCAGTGCTCTCTTTGTTCTCTGCACATGTCTTCCTTTTCTTTGAGCCCTGTCTCTGGTTCCTCTCTCTGCCCTCATGGCTCTCTCACGGATCCCTGTCTGTCTGTCTGTCTGTCTGTCTGTCTGTCTGTCTGTCTGTCTGTCTCCATGTCCATTTGTCTGCCTCTATCCCTTCCCCAGGTCCTTATTCCTTATTCTCCCAATAAATCTTTTTTAAACCAGATCTGTTTCATGGCATAACTTCTCAGGGGTATACCTTGGCAAGGACCCCTTGCTGCATTATATTTCAGAACATTAGAGTGGTGGCCTCAGAGGGACTCTCCTGTTGTTTAACCATGTTGGGATCCCACCTGTCCGATACAGCTTGGACAGATCTGCTTTCTGCTTCACCAGACATAAGGTATTTTCATCCAACCCTGACAATTGGTGAGCTCTCTCTCATACTCTGCTTAAATGTTTCTCTGGTTCTGACCATTTCCCTGGATGAAGCATTGTTCTTTCAGCATGATTTCTTGACCTCTTGGCTACTCTTGAAAATCCTGATACCAGGTAAACTATGTTTGCTCTGCTTAGCCTTGGCTCCTGTTCACTTGCTTGCTTCTGTCTGGTCTCCCTCCCTATACTGAGTAAGTGTTTCATCTTTAAGTTTGCAACAACTTTGGAGCTGGGTAGGAGCAGAAACTGCAACACTCCCAACACATACCCTTCTGCTGCAGCATCCCCTCCTAGAAGCACCCCAGAGGTCTGTGAATTTGATATCAGGGAATGTTCCAGTGTGCTTAACTTTCCAGCTGTTACTTCTCAATGTTTTTGACCATCTAGCTAATTTAATTTTTTTGTTTTGTTTCTTTGTCAGTGATCATTGGGTTTAATAAT
The DNA here is from genome assembly GCA_902729485.2 of Mus minutoides. Lineage (NCBI taxonomy): Eukaryota > Metazoa > Chordata > Mammalia > Rodentia > Muridae > Mus > Mus minutoides. Next base: position 88,371 of record LR750358.1, on the reverse strand, counting down.
GTATTTTTACCAAAGAATATAAAAATTATCATTATATTATCATATTATTGCATAAAAGCTAATGAGATGTTTCACTATTTTCTTATGAGGTCTTTGAAATCCAATGTATAATTTATATGTTTGGTTGACCTCAACTTTCACTAGTCATTTTTAAGTATCAAAATAGTCATTTTAAGTACCAATAACTCTGAGTGGCTTAGTGGTTACACTGAAGCTCTTCCTCCTTCTGAGTTGTTAAATATTAGTCAGAGGCTGGGCAGTGGTGGCACATGCCTTTAATCCCAGCACTTGGGAGGCAGAGGCAGGTAGTTTTCTAAGTTCGAGGCCAAACTGGTCTACAGAGTGAGTTCCAGGTCAGCCAGGGCTACACAGAGAAACCTTGTCTGTTTTTTTGAATAAAAAAAAAAAGTATTAGAGAATCCTCCTCTCTCTCCTCCTCGGTACTTCCTGAGGAACTCATGCTCCAGAATCTTCTGTGTTTCCGAAGCAGTACCCCCTGTTTTCTGAAGCAGCACCCCCTGTTTTCTGAAGCAGTACCTCCTGTTTTCAATGTGAAATGTTGAAACTTTGACCCCATTGCTATGTTTATTTTGTCAGATAGAATTTTCCTTGAAGCTGTTAAGAATAATCAATGTTCTGAAGGACTTATTCTATAAACTCCAGGAAGGCATGGAGATATGAGAGCAAATGTATGCACAAATTTAAAATATCCATCCAGTTTAATAACAGCCTAGACTTTAAGCCACCCAAATCAATAGGAGTTTCTAGTGCTGGATAATTTCTCTATTTCCCACAGCATAGTGTCTATGTCTATTTTGTAATTTATAACAATCATGTAAATAGTACCAAATTTCTTTACCATTATAATTTTAGTTTTGAGTTGTTAATGTTTAGACTCTAAATTTTAATTTCTCATACATCTTTGAAAAATATTTTTCTGCTCTGCAAGAATTTTTCATCTTCCTGTTTACTCAGAGATTTCACTTCCAGTGGTCTAATGTGCACAGAATGATTCTAATTTTATAGCCAAATATAATACTTCTTTTCTTTGTTGATGGGAATTGAATATAACCAAGAGATAAGAGATTGAAGGAATATTTACCTCTTGTAGGAAGTAAGGAGAGTCCTGGAAGTGGTATTCAAAGCAATGACTCAACAAGGATCCTAGGAATTTTTCTCGGAGGAAACTTCTGTATATTTGCATATAAATGATTGATTATCACCGGTAGTGGTGGCACCTTCTTGTCCTGAGCATGCTCGGTTTGAAGTCATTCATTTACTGTTTTATTTATTTTTTTCAAAGACATATTTCTGGAATCTGAGGTCTAGTCTGTTAGCCTCTTCTATACCTGGAGACAGTAATTAGGGGAAAGTAATTGGTGTTCAAAGCCATCCCAGTGAAGACAGAGGAGCCTCTCTATCTCTAGGTTGTTGAGTGCTTTAATTGGAAAACAAGAGGCAGGAAGTCCATGTTCCAGGCAGGTCTTAGCCAGAAATGTGTCTGCTTTTCTCTTCAGCAAGAACAGCACAGTGGACTTTTCCATTTACTATAATTCTACAAAGGGTTTTCTTCAGGAAGTAGAATTATGCAGTGGTGGATTGCAAAAGGAAAAGATGCAGAACAAGGGAGTTTCAAGGGAAGCCCCGTTATACTTCAAGGAAAAGCGAGGCATTGCTTATATTGGATTAATTTTGATGGAAAGATTCACCATAAACATTGGCCAATGGGCTGTATGCCCTGTAATGAATAAATAATGACATGAGCTAAGCATGAATATTCATCAGTCTCTGCTTTCTTAGTAAATGTATGTAGCGTGTCCAGCTGCCTTCTGCTCCCCAAACTAGCCTTCCCTAACGTTATGGGAGATACTGTGTATCTTTGAACCACAAACCAAATTAAACCTCTTTCTTAGTTGCTTCTTGCTAGGTATTTTGTTAGAGCAATAAGAAAAGTAACTAGAGAAGTAAGGGAAACCACAGCTAAGCTCAGGAAAGATAGTAGCGAGAATGGGGGAGGATGTGCTAGATGGTCCAAGCTCACCTCTGGCTTGGTGGTTACTGCAGTAGTGAAGGGAAATAGAGAAAATAAAGTATCAGCAAAACATTAGAGTGGGCAGAAGATAGGCTTGCTTTTGTACATGCTAAGTTGAAGAGACTTGTAGGTGACTATTTAACAGACAGTTGAAGAAATGAACCTGGAACTCAGCTTAGGAAATAGAGTAGCGCTATTCTATCTGAAGCCTCTTATCTTAACTGAATGTAGCGCTGGGGAAAACTTGGCATCAGTTAGAGGTTTCTGAATGTGCAGTGACCAAAAGTTAATTCAAAGGCAAATGTGTAATTAATCTGTTTCTGGGAGTGCTTGTTCATATTGCATGATATAACTTCACTATAGCCTTGGCTCTGAGCACAGAACATAGGTGCTTTGCACGGCGCATGCCGGTCACATTACATAACACTAATAAACTCTATAACATCAGTCAACACTGCCNAAAAAAAGTTCATGTTTGACTTGCTAACTTGAATTTCACTTAAAAAAATGTTCTATGAATTTTGGCTTGAGATTAGCACGGAATTTCCAATACTTTCTGAAATAGCCAGAGAACACATTCTTCCATTTTATACTGTGTATTTAGGCAAAGCCGCACTCTCAGCACAGATAATTCTAAAATCACAATAGCAATCAGCTCTAAAAAGTGCTGAAGGTGCTGTGCACCTGGCAGTTTCAAATACTCAGTGAAGATTTAATTCTTTATGTAAAAGTAAATAAGCACGCCTATTGCATTAATGTACACATTTGCTTTTATCTTTAACAAATGTTCAGGGGCTGGAGAGATGGCTCAGTGGTTAAGAACACTGACTGCTCTGCCCAAGATCCCGAGTTCAAATCCCAGCAACCACATGGTGGCTCACAACCATCTGTAATGATGACAGCTACAGTGTACTTACATAGAATAAATAAATAAATCTTAAAAAACAAAAACACAAATGTTCAAATTGTATGCATATCAAGAAATTGCTTTTAAATAAGTTTTGAGCCGGGGGATCAGCAGGCCTTTAATCCCCAGCACTTGAGGCAGAGGCAGAGGCAGAGAGGCAGAGAGGCAGAGAGGCAGAGAGGCAGAGAGGCAGAGAGGCAGAGAGGCAGAGAGGCAGAGAGGCAGAGAGGCAGAGAGGCAGAGAGGCAGAGAGGCAGAGAGGCAGAGGCAGAGGGAGATCTCTGAGTTTGAGGCCAGCCTGGTTTACAGAGCCAGTTCCAAGATAGGCAGGGCTACACAGAGAAACCCTTTCCTGACCCCCATAACCCCATATACAACTCTAATCTTATTGGATTTACAAATTCCCATCAGAACATTCTCTTAAGCTCTGTTTATGACATTCTAAATCCTCTCGCATTCTTTCTCTAAATGAGTCCCAAAGCCCTAAGAACCCGTTGGTCAAGTTTGTCTCAGAAATAACCCTGCCCTTGGTATCAGCTTTCCATATTAGTAGCTTTTCTCATTGCTACAACACAGTAGCTGATAAAAAGCAATTTAAGGAAGGAGAGGTCTATTAGGAGTTATCATGTGAGAAAATATAATCCATCACGGTTGGAGAGGCATGGTGGCAGACATACAGAGCTGGCTGGTCACATTGCAGCTATAGTCAGGAGACAGAGGAAAGAGTAAGTGATATTGGGTAGAAAACCTTAAGATCTACCACAACTCTGAAAGGTTCTGTGACCTTCCCAGACAGCGCTATCATTTGGGGACTGAGATTCATGAATATGCAATTATGAGGAATGTTTCATATTCAAGCACCTTTTCCATTTGTTTCTTTCTCCTTTCTTTTCAGGATTCCAGTTTGACATACAGGTTGCCAAGTCTATATTCATTAGCAGTATTTTCCTTTTCTTCTTCAAAGTGGAAGGTGTCTCAGTCTATTTGAGCTGCTATATATACTATTAAAAATGCCTTAGACTATAACTTATAAATAGTAGAACTCTATTTTTCACAATTCTGTAGGTTGGAAAGCCAAGATTTAATTATGAACAGATTTGGTACCTGCTGACAGCTTTTTGATGGATGGCACTTTCTGTGCGCCTTCACAACATGGAAGGAGACAGGATTCCCTCAGTCTTTTGCAGACAAAGGCAAAGGTCTTATTCATGTAGACAGACTCCATGACCAAATTATCTCACATAAAACCTAGCATTCAATACTTTCATTCTGTGGATTAGATTTCAACACATGAATGGCTCTATTGACTTTTCTTATGCAATCCCTAGCCTAGCTAATGAATATTTGATCTCAGATAAAATAGTTTTCATTAACAGAATTTCTGTTTGGCATTGCTCTCTGTTTTCTATTGTGAGCTAAAATGTGTCCCTGGCTTACTGTAATATGTTAAATTCTCCAGTGATTTTAGAGTAGCTGTGCCCGAGCTTCTGGCCACTATGACAAAATCCCAGAGGTAACAGACATGAGAAGGGAAGATTTGTGTTGGCCCATAGTTTTGGCGATTCACTCCATGGAGCCACTGCCTTACTTTTGGGCTTGATTCAAGTTTGAAAATTATAGTAGGAACATGTAGCAGAACCGGCCTGTTTAATCTTATGGTAACCATGGTAACTGGGAGCAGAGAGAGGATGGGGTGCTTGCTGGGTCCCAAGGTCTTCTCAACGGCATGCTTCCAGCAACTTGCCGTTCACTTTCTAGACCTCACGTCTCAAAGGCCGAATGACCTCCCAAGAGCAACAGGCTATATTGACCAAGCTTTTAGAATTGTCTTTGTGCATCGTGAAACTCTAGACCTTAGCAGCTTATTTTATGTCTTTGTTGATTTGAGCATCTGGGTCACCTGGGGAAGAAGGCTTCCTTGAACACACGCCTGTGCTCATTCATCTATCTGGCTGCTTTCGTGTTGCTCAATGAGAAAATGGAATGGTTGTGAAAGAGATCATATGACTGGCAGGCTCCAAATATTTACTATCTAGAAAAAAAAAAGCATTGCCAGCCGTACCTATAAAAAATGACCCACAAACTGAGGGCACAATTCTCCCTTCCATCACTTGGCTTTTCCCCAAATGGATTATTGTAGGTAAAAGGAAGTCAGTTCTTACTTATGGAGGCAATGGGACAATAGCTCAAAAGACATTTGCAAATCTCCAAGGCCAGTGAGGACCTTGGCATCGAGGTTTTCAGAGATTCTCCTGCAGGACCTCAGCTTTCACTGCCGTGTGCTCAAGAGGAATTTGCCTTAGCATAAATTACTCCTGGAATCTCACTCAGCATCTATTTGGATGAAACTCTAGACTTTGGAATTTTGAGTTAGTGCTGAACCAAGTTAAAGTTTTGAAGCTATTGAGGTGAAGTGAAGATATTTGCATGGAGGTGGGACACTGCTTTGGGGGACAGAATTAAAATGTCACTGTGGGTGTGAAATGAAACTCTTTCAATTCATGGGTGGGCCACCGGGACTTGCCCTCTGAGGCAATCCTGGGGAGAGGTGTGAGGGTTCAGAGGCTGGGAGGGTTTCTGCTCACTTCAACAGATTAGTGCCACCACTGTGGGAGGAGGCTGCTGATGTAGACAAACGGATTGCAGACAAAGGATGAGCCCAGGGTCTCTCTCTTTCTCTCCCCCTTTCCCCACCTTCCTCTTTTGTTCTGTTGCTCTTCTACTTTCTGCCATGGAATGACTAAACAGGAAAGCTTTCCTGACTAGCTTGAGGCAGGAATACACGGCCTTAGGGTTTCCTAGTTCTCGGGACTGTAAAGCATTTCTACTTTTAAATCAACCCATCTATCAATCAGTCACACAGTCCTTGGTATTCTGTTATAGTAGCACAGAAGAGATGAAGAGACTAGCAAGCCAGGCATATCAACGGGTGCTTTTTAATATTACCAAATTGCTCAACCAGAAAAGGGTTTAAATTTTTGCTAATGCATCAGCCCCTCCACATGGAAAGGATAGTTGACTAAAACCACTATGCCTCAGACTCAGAACAGTGTGGAACCCTTGCTTAGAACAGGATTGTTCAGGAACAGGAATAAATAGGCTATGCATAGTTATTTTCATGACTATGTTTTGAAGGCCCTCTTACAGAGACTGACAAGAAGTGCTGCCTGCAGGGGTCCTTCAGAGCAGACGTATAGGGAGATAGCAGGCAATCGACACGGCTAGCTGCAATTTAGCAATTTCTACTATATGTACCTCCTTTGGTATTCAAATACCTCACTGGCTTTCTGTTCAGGCCTGCCCCAGCTTGAAATGTGCATTAGCCTTCAGTGGTCTAGCTTTCCATTGAGGAATTCTCTTTCAAATCAATTGGGTCAGCACTCTGTTCAGTTTCTAAGTAGCAGACAGCATACGAGCAAAGCTTCAGGTGTTTTTGTTGTTGATTGTTTTTGACATGAAGTCTTGCTGTGTTACCCAGGTTGGACTCAAATCTATTATTCTCCTGTCAAGTTCTGCAATCCCAGTTGCCCACGCCATGCATACCTGGCTCCCTCATTCTGATGTTGCTTTTATTCCCAGGGTCTGGGTTGATATGTGCTGTTGGACCCATTCTGGTCAATGGCATAAGAGAGGCAGATAGAAATAAGGAGGTGGGCATCTGTGACCTCGTGGGTAGATCCTTTGTAAAAATCATCTTTTTTTGAGATTATAATTTATTTATATCTTTTCTTCTTTTCTAATCCTTCCTACTAAACTTTCCATATTCTTCTTCCCCTCTTTCAAATTCATGACCTTTTTTTTTTAAAAAAAAGTGTTTTATACATATGTGTATAAGCATATAGATATACATTCCTAAATACATAAATATAACCTCTTCAGTCTTCTGATGTTACTTGTGTGTATGTTTTCGGGGCTGACCATCTGATATTGGATAATCAATTAGTGTGCTCTTTCCAAGGGAAGGCTATCTCTCCAATTAGGTGGACTTTAACAGTATGTTTATGCTGGGTGGTGGTGGCGCACGCTGTTAATCCCAGCACTCGGGAGGCAGAGGCAGGCAGATTTCTGAGTTCAAGGCCAGCCTGGTCTACAGAGTGAGTTCCAGGATAGCCAGGGCTACACAGAGAAACCCTGTCTCAAACAAACAAACAAACAAACAAAACAACAACAACAACAACAACAACAACAAAAAAAAACCCCAGTATGTTTACTATGGAAGGGGAAGTAGGGTATGTATAATTAAGAAGATCTGGGTAAAAGTCCAAGTTTAGCAGACTGAACCAAGAGAGCTGGGGTTAGAGACAGGGTGCCATTTGTCTTAGGATCAGGCCTGGGTTGGGCACAAAGCAGATGAGGCTCAAATATTAACTACACACTCAGCCACTGGGGGTTACCTCAGTGTGATCACTGCTATGTGTCTTACTTGATACTTGGAGGCTGTGTTGAAGTTGCTGAATATGACCAGGCTAGGCTATGATGAAGTCTTAGAAAAGAAAACAGGTTCAGAACATGTGTCTGTGTTGTCAACTGCTAGGTGACACACTCCTAACCCCTTTATAACAGTGTCCCCACTTCCTGTATCTCTGCCATAACAGTGTCCCCACTTCCTGTACCTCTGCCATAACAGTGTCCCCACTTCCTGTACCTCTGCCATAACAGTGTCCCCACTTCCTGTATCTCTGCCATAACAGTGTCCCCACTTCCTGTATCTCTGCCATAACAGTGTCCCCACTTCCTGTATCTCTGCCATAACAGTGTCCCCACTTCCCAGAGATTTGTTAAATTAAGCCATATTGCTTTATTTTATAGTGTAGATAACTAAAGGCCAGCTAAGATGACTAACTCAGGTTGATAAATGAGAGAAGGGGCTTTTAATCCAAAGTTCAAAAACTGCTTAATCTTGTATCTGAAGTTTCTCCCATAATGGGCAGTCAATAAATACCACCAAAAGAGGCCTTCACCATGAACCTTAAAATGTAGACACATACCCATGTTCAGATTCACATCTGTATAGAAACTCTGGTCAATGTAAATCGCTTCCACTTTAGTTCAAGGCATTTCCAGACCATTTAATTCAAATTAACTGAAGTGTCTGTGCATATATATTGTGTGTTCATGCACATATACAGATGTGCACTTGTTAGTGATTGAATTGGGGTCTTTGACATGCCAGAAAAACATTCTACCACAGGAATACACTCTTAGCTAAGAGGAAGTCTGAGCTGAAGCATGTTTCTTAGCTGGTTTCAGGTTCTGTGGCAGAGCAGTGCCCAGTACATTTTCCCTGAACATTAACTAGTTCAAGGACCGGCCATCACCCTCATTGCGTCTTTGAGATTTTTCACTCGAAGTTTCCTTTCTGTGCCACATTCATCCCTCTCAAGGGTGATCTCCCCCAGAGACAGGATCACACTGAGTCATAGCTTAATATGTCACCAATTTCTAGAATCTTGCAGTCTTGTGGGGATTATTGCTAGTTTGTCTAGAGTAAGTAGGATTAAAAAGGTTAAACCGTTTCTGGGCCGGACATGGTCATCATGTCTGTCTATAATCCTACCAAGTGGGAGTTGAAGGCAGAGCTGAGACTGAAGGCAACTTGGGCTGTAGAGTAGAACCCTGCCTCAGAAAACATGAATAAATAGGTAAATGACTTTAAATTGCACAGTTATTGGTGGCAAGGCTAAAGAAGCCTCTGGACAAAAGTTCTCTTGTTCAGTACTTCTCTAACAAGCCAGTGAAAAAAGAAATTAATTTGATTAAAATACATAAATAAACATAAAGGTGCTAAATTCAAGGTGCCTGTGCCAACAGAAATGTTGCTTGACGTGCTCGCCCCATTCAACTTGACCTTGACCTTTAAAGTGAGTTCACCATTCTCAGCCTTGGTTGCCTTTTATTCATGTGTGTATGTGCACGTGTGTGCATGTGATTGTGGGTGTCTGTGTGATACCAGAGGGTGTGAAAGGCATCTTCCCCGTCATTCCCCACATTATTCCTCTGAAACAGGGTCTCCCACTGAACATGGGGACTTATGTGTTTCCTACGTGGCATATGGTGGCAGCCAGCAAGCCCCAGCGATCCTGTCTCGACCTTTTTTGGTGCTGGGGTTGTAGCTGTGCATAGGACTATACCCTTGCTTGTTATGTAGGTCCTGGGATCTGGAGTCCAGCCCTAAGGCTTGAGCAGAAAAGTGTTTTTAATTTCTCATTCATCTCTCCAGTCTTTAATTAGTTTTTAACTGGCATATAGTATAAACTTTAGACTCTTCCTTTGCATCTCAAAGTCTTCTCTATTTTGTGTTGATTGTAAAATGTGGTTCTCCTATTGAGCTATATAACGTTAGAACTACACCCCATGCCCCAAACTAGGTACCCATTATCTGCCTGCTACCATGTTCTTTCTTTTGTAGCCTCAAGTGACCTCTGTTATCTACCTCGTACTCCTATGCCATCAACTTCAGTTTTCATTGAATGAGTGAGAACAGAGAATGTATGCTCCTGACCCTGGTACGTCTTAGTGGCGTTTACTCTGATTAATTTTCCTGCTCTTCTGGGAATTGTTTGCATCGGGAGCTGAATCTTATCTTATCTTTTGAGTGACACTCATCTCCCGAGGGGCTGGATAGATGGACAAATGAGTCAGTGAAGCAATGTACCATCTGGTGCTGGACTTTCTGGTTTGAAGAACAAAGCCTGGTAGCACTTCTCTTGTTATCTCTCTACTCTGCCCACATTTTAGCAGTCTAATGTTGTTCTTTTTGGTGTGGGTGGAGTCTTTTTGGTGTGGGTGGAGTCAGCTTCGCTTCTCCTTATATCAAATCACCATGGTTAGGACGGAGGCTGAGCGTCACTGGGGACTTTTCTGTACTTGGTATTTTCTCTACTCAGTGCTATGTATGTTCTTTATAGTTTTAATTTGCTTGTCACTTTAGGTTTTAGGAAATGAGACTGCTTATAGAATGGTGAAGTCAAATGAAATTATCTGTTCACTTAACTCAGCCCCCATAGTACCTACCAGTGAAGATATATCCAGATAATAAATACTCCACCATGAATTTAGGATTATGGTCTTTTGAACAGCTCTGAAACAATAGTGAGTACAGGATTGTAGACAGAGTGCCCAGCTTCCTAGCTCTCCGTTGGGCCTGCTCTGAGGAGTGTCCTGTTTCCCCAGCAAGATTACATATTAGGACTGTTTAAATACATCCCTATTTTTCTTTTTACAAGAGCGATTCCACGTTAGAAGCCATTCTTTGGCTTGCGGTTCTGTCTTCTCTGGTGTTTGACAGAGGGACCCATTTCCGCTGTCTCATTTGGATCCTATCTCCTGACCTTGGCTGTTGGAAGCAGAGCAAATGTTTTCTGACAGTGTGAATCTGTGGAGGCAGTGTGGTCAGGGCAGTGTCTAGACCTAGTGCCGACTGTAGAGCAGATCCTATCTTCTGTTTGACAAATTCAACCAAAACCTGCACCCCAGCGTCTACTGTGTTCAAAACAGAGACAGCTCATATTACATCCCCCATTACTGTCTGCTTCACAAGCAAACAGCAGGACTACTATTCTAAAAAGAGTTAAGAAGAGAATGCCATTTCCACAGGGTGAGGCTTCTGCTTTCTAGACAAAGGGGCAGGGGAATGCATAAAAAAAGTGGTGCAGAAGTGATATGGAAAAAACCCAAGCCTCTTAGTCTCCGAGAAACGGTGTGCTATGAAGGCATAGAATTGTGCCTGTTTCCATTGCGCTTTTAATGGCGAATTGATTATTTTTAAATCGCGATTCCTCTGCCTCAGTTTCCCGTGTGCTGGGCTTCCAAGTGTACAATCACCATGTCTGGATTCCAGATGTTTCTTGAACGTGTACCACATGCAGATGCTGTTGTAGTTGGTGGGGGACACAGTGAGTGACACACAGTTACAGCTTCCTTAAGGAGCCTGAGGAAGATTTGAAATACAACTAACAAGTCACTGCACAGGGCTCCAGAAGGTATTAATCATTATCAAAAAGACAAAAAATTCAGAGTGGAAGATCAGCGGAATGAGGCTGGCCACATAGTAAGGGCATCATATTAAGTGATTAAATATATTATTAAATGGTCAAATATATCAAATGATAGGATATTAAGTTTAGAGTGATTACGTAGGTTGCCTTCCTTGAGGAGAGAGTTGGGCAAGGATCCATCCAGGTAGCTTTCTGGGCAAAGAACATTACAAAGATAGCCAGGGCTCTCTCACAGCAGAAGAGCCACTGGAGAGGTCAGAAATGACTAAGGATGCCAAGTGCAGAAGGGGAAACGACGGTGACAGGAAACAACCAAGAGTTGGACAAGGCACGGGAGCCAAACAGGAAGCAGCGCTCTCCATGGTCTGCATCAGCTGCTGCCTCCAGGTTTCTGCCCTGCTTGATTGCTCTCCTGACAGCCTTTGATGTTGAACTGTGATGCGGGAGCGTGAGTTGAATAAGCCTTTTTCCCCCCAAGCCTTTTTGGCCATGGTGTCTCATCACAGCACTAGTAACCCTAGCCAAGACTCCTGCACTTCCTGGGAAGTATTATCTCTGAAATAAGAAGCTGGACTTTCCCTCCCACAGCATTGGGGGAAGGGGCAAGGAAGAGGCTTCAAAAACCAGGCAACAATAAATTTTAATCCATCGTTTAACCACACTGTTAAAGATAAGTTTATAGAATGATTTCACAAAAGTTTATTTTCCTCAGTGTTTTCCAGCAAGAATTTGATAGTGGCGCCTGCATGACTGTCCTATTCACGGACACACATCTATTATTTCCCTGGCCCAATGATCATGTTGAACTTATGCACGACTCATAATCTTTTTTTTTTTTTTTGAGACAGGGTTTCTCTGTATATCCCTGGCTGTCCTGGAACTCACTTTGTAGACCAGGCTGGCCTTGAACTCAGAAATCCGCTTGCTTCTGCCTCCCGAGTGCTGAGATTAAAGGCATGCGCCACCACACCCAGCTTACGACTCATAATCTTTTTTTTTTTAAAGGATTATTTTACTTATTATATGTTAGTACACTGTTGCTGTCTTCAGACACTCCAGAAGAGGGCGCCAGATCTCGTTACGGATGTTTGTGAGCCACCATGTGGATGCTGGGATTTGAACTTATTACCTTCGGAAGAGCAGTCGGGTGCTCTTACCCGCTGAGCCATCTCACCAGCCCCATGACTCATAATCTTAATGTAATGTGGAAAACACTGCTTCTGTGAATAGGTATATAACTATTTTTTGTTTTGTGCACAAGATATGTACACTAAAATTTCTTCATTGCTTTTATGGCTAGAAATTACTAAGACAGGTGGACAAGTCAAGAAATCCAAAAAGGTAGTTCTCCGATGAGCATTATGATCCATTAAATATGTGTAAATGTTGAACAGATATTTAACATAAGCGGTACCATGTGTCAATTAGCGTACCTAATATTCCTATTTTCAGTATTTTCTGTTACTCTACTGCTTCTGTCTCGTGCTTGCCAAGCATACTAAACCATGCGTAGAAGGGTGAGATTTCCTCCTGCCTCCAACTCAGTTTGGCTTAGAATGGAAGTACAAGGGGACGTGTGCCCCAGCATTGGTGGAACTCAGAAGTCATGTGAAGAAGTAGACCAGACCAAAAGGTTGTGCTCCACGAGATTTCCATTGAGTCCACTCTAAAATGGGAGGAGCTATAGAATGAAAACAGATCCCGGATTGCCCAGCTGCACAGGGGACACAGAGGGGACTGGCTGGCTGCACAGGGCCAGGGAAGGTGTTGATGAGACAGAAAAGTGTTCAGTCTTTTTACTGCCGCTGTGGCTAAACAAGTGGATACCTTCCTAACTCAGGGGGGCTGTTCACTTGAATCGGTCAGCATTTCTGTTTCTGCTGGTAGAGCGAATGAGCTTTAGACTGCTTATAAAAAATTACTTTTGTTATATATAAGATCTGGGGTAAAGATTCTAAGAGATTGCATCTCATATGACAGCCATGTAGAAGCTGATGCCACGCCCCCCAACCCCTCTTCGTTATTTATCATCATGGTGGTCATGGTGGTCATGGTGGTCATGGTGGTCATGGTGGTCATGGTGGTCATGGTGGTCATGGTGGTCTTCACTTTACTCTGCTTCTTGTGGCTTGTTATCTAACTTAAATCGTTTTGTTTGCCTGGTTAAAATGTGGTTTCCTTGCAGGAAACAGACTCAAGATATTTAAACCTTCTAGAATTACCCAATTGCACTTAGGGCAGAGGGTTTAAGACACAAGAATGCAAGTTTTCTCAAGGTTGGGCGTGAACTCCCTTTAGTAAAACCTTGGCATATGTTCTGTGCATTCAGAGGGCATGTCAGAACTGAAGCTTCTCTTTTTCACGTCTCAATTATGCCCATTCATCATGGTCTTGGCAGGCTGTTTGAATTCCTAAAGCACATTGCATTCTCCTCCGACTTCATGTATATTCTAAGATGTAAGTGACTAACCATAGCCAGCCATCAATCATTATTCTGTCCTATTGTCTATTTCACAGTTATCTTACACGAATTTTATTTATTTATTATATGTAAGTACACTGTAGCTTTTTTCAGACAGACACCCTAGAAGAGGGCATCAGATATCATTACAGATGGTTGTGAGCCACCATGTGGTTGCTGGGATTTGAGCTCAGAACCTTCAGAAGAACAGTCAGTACTCTTGACCGCTGAGCCATCTCTCCAGCCCCATCTTACATGAATTTTTAAATAGAGGATTATGAAAATGTAGGGTTCAAGACATCTTAGGCTTTTGAGGTTCAAACTGTACTCAGCCAGCACCAAAATCACCTGCCAGTGTGGGTGGCAGGCAAAGGAAACCTTGGTTTCAACATGAGAACTAGGTCAGAACACGTGTGTTTTATTACATTTTATTTCTTTATTGTGTGTGCATGTATGTTTGTGTGCGGGTGTGCCCATGCCATGACACACGTGTGGAGGTCAGAGGGTAACTTGAGGAGGCCTTTCCTTGTGACTTGTCTGAGGAGATAAACTCAGGTCATCAGGCTTGGTGGCGATTGCCATCACCTGTTGAGCCATCTCATGGCCCTGAAGACATGTTTTTAAATAACAGGCCCTCATCCCCTTGGCAGGCTTCTCATGCATATTACATATGAGGCACACTGATGTCATGCTCTGGCTTAATCACCTGTGTCCCTGGCACTCAAGCTCTAACATAGAAAGATTAAAGAAAAAAGCTTTATTTTTTAACCTTAATATCATCTTATATGTTTACACACACTGGTGCTTGTATAAGATAATGTGAATATTAAACAAGACACAAGGTGAAAATCTTTTTTTGCTTATATGCCAGCCAAAGTTCTCATGAGAGATGAACTGTGATCTTCATCACACTTCTTGTAGGAGTGGAGACCTGCTTATGTGTATTCCCGATGTACTGATGTCTTCATTCAAAGGGACTGACCTATGCAAATGGCTTATGTCACTCAAATGTGGGCTTCTGTCATTTTAAACAGTCATTGATCTTATTCCCAATAATCAAAACTTCAGGACTTGCTGTTTTTAAATTTTTCCTGTCCTAACTCAAAAGTTGTCATGGTTACCCTAAGATTTGCTTTGCACTCTATTTACATTGAGGTCATCTTTGTAAGTTCATTAAAACGAAACGAAACGAAACGAAACAAAACAAAACAAAACAAAACAAAACAAAACAAAACTCTTTCCAAATAACCAGGTTTGGAGTATTTAGGATTCAGAACTTTACAAATTTAAAAGATATTCTTTATTCTGTAATATTCTAAGTAGACTATGGGACGTTACCTTTAAATAAACATCAGTATTTCTTATTTCTATAACATAAACATTTATATTAAATATTTATATATACATAATATAATTATTAGATAAAATATATAATGTATATTTGAACAACTGTCTTTAAGTCACATCAAATGTGTGTCATAAAATTGGTCAAGGTTTTACAAAATCTTGAAATTATAGATGAAAAAAAGGGTATCTGTCTAAAATGAGTAGAAAATTAGTAATGTTTAGTTCATGTTTTATCTGCAAGTGGTAAGGGCTTTGCAAAACTCAGGGCTTATTCGAAGCTCAGACCTCCTCACACGGTTGTTGTATAACTTCTATAATATTTAACAGTTGACATAGCCAGAATCTCATGCAAGGCTGAGATTCTTCCAGGAAGCAGGTCCCGGACCCTGAGAGCGCTAGCCAGTGTTCTGCCTCTGAGCTTTGTAAACAGCTTCACCCCTGTCAATTCTGAGCACCCTTTTCTTTTAAAAGACCCTACTTTTACCCAGAGTGTCAAACTAAAAAAACTATTTGCTTTCTTGGATCATCGTGAAACTGGAGATCATGTGACCCCGTAGAGTTCCCTGAGACAGTGGACAGGCACTTTTCTAACTCTTGTAGAGCCTTACTCATCTCCCTCTTTCTACTTGGCAAGAATGCAGATTGAAAGAAGAGAAAAGCATGAATATTCACCTTATTCTAAGCCTCGTTCTGATGATGGTGGATGCAAAAACCAGAAGTGACCTGTTGAAATCCATCAGCTTTGGAGATAGCCCATGATATCTTATTCTTAACACACAGAGAGAACTTTCATTTTGAGCTTGGGGCTTAAAGTCTCTGTTATTTGCTGCTAAACACATTCCTGAATATTCTAAGTTATAACCTTTGTCCCTCTTATTTTTATGTCAGCTTACCATTTTTCATCACTTCTGAACATAAGCATAGCTATGTAATAGACTCATTGCTCCTGTAAGCAGAAGTGTCTCTGATTTCCAAGGTTACCATCAGTTCACAAGGCAGGGTCTCTTTTCATTACCCATGCTCTCATCTGCTGCTCTTGTGTTCCTCTCCTTGCTCTGAACACATGCTCACCTGGGCAGAGTGGTGTAGCCATCCTTGTAAGTCCCTGTGGAAAAGAAAAACTATAGGAGCTTAGTTTAAAAAAAGCTTATAATGATTGTTTAAAAAGAATTGAAAATTATTGCTGGAGAGTTCCCTTTTATGTATGACATTTATTTATGTTTTTTGTTTTGTTTTGTTTTGTTGTTTGTTTGTTTGTTTGTTTGTTGATACAGGGTTTCTCTGTATAGCCCTGGCTGTCCTGGAACTCTGTAGACCAGGCTGGCCTCAAACTCAGAAATCCACCTGCCTCTGCCTCCCAAGTGCTGGGATTAAAGGTATGCACATTGTTTTGTTTTGTCTTGTTTTGTTTTGTTTTCTCTCTGATGGCATCAAAAGCAAAGCTTGGTAGTAATCACTCAGCTCAGTCCAGTTCGGGTCAGATCAGTGCCTTAACTCAGCCAGTTCCATTTCAAGTTTGTTTAGTCTTTTAATCAAAATGTTTGTACATTGCTGTGAACCCCCTTCTTTCTTTGAGCTGAATTTGATGCAATCCTTGTTCCACAGTATGTAGTTTCACCTTGTGTGACCTCTTTTACCTGTGTGCCTTGTGGCTCACTTCTTGGTCTTTTTTTTTCTTTTCTCCCTGGGGACACATCTCTGGGGCTCCTCATAACTCTGTGCTCATTTGGCTTCAGCTTCTAGAAGATTCGTTCTGAGTTGGTTTTGGCCAACTCAGAGTAAGCTGGGCTTTCATGCTGTTCACTTGTCCCAGTATAAACACTACCTTTGTCCCCTGGCTGGAGGATTTCATAATGTGGAGAGACAGATTAGGAGGCCTTAGCAGTGGCATGAGTGCTCTGATTCAGCTACCAGCGCATTGTTCTTGAGGTTCAGTGTCTTCTGCCCCAGGGTAAGCCTGCTCCCATGCCAGTCAGCAGCTTGGGGGGGTGGGGGAGGGGCAGGAGAGTGTCTGCTGAGACAAACCCTCCTAGCTTCTTGCTGCCAGGAACTTTAGATCCCATCTCATGACATCTGTCTCTTAGGCCCTGTGAATTTACTCTGATCTGTCACCTTATGACATCTGCAGTGTCAATTTTTATTGCCTGATATATATATATATATATATTTGTCCATTATATGTTTAGAAGGTATGTTCTCATATGAGCAGAATCTGATTTATTTTTTGGATATGTCTGAACCAATATATTTCAGTTCATTTTATGTAAGATCAATGCAATAAATGTGGCAGCTAATAACATAATTCTTGAGTATTTATTATATATATGATAAATATTTTATATTTACTAATACTTCTTGAGTATTTATCCTGTGATCATATTTTATATACATTACTTTTTCATTTCTCTCTCAATGATCATTCACCCTGACTAGCCTACTATGACCTAGCTGTTCTAGAACATACAATATGGCCAATTCTGTTCTTAGATATGTCTTTATAAGGACTGAAAACGTCAGCCTCCAAATTTATATGATTCAAAATTCTATCAACTAACAGAATGTCATTCACTCAATAAATTCCAACACATAATTCAGCATGAATAAGTCATGCAAATCTTATGTAAATCAAAGAATCCAGACACGATGGTCCCATACACATTTTTACAAATAACAGAAGAGGTAGGAACGGGCAAGTCCATAGAGACAGAGACTCAGTATAAGGGGCTCCTTTTGCTTTCCTCGTGTCCCAACAACTTTCCCTAGCTTCTTGTCCTGCCTTTAGGATGACGACTATCTTCATTTTATAGATGAGAAAGCCAAAGAGATGCAAGATCAAGTCCTTTGCTTAACATCTGCTTAGCAAGATTCCTGGCCCCTAGGATGAAGCCCTGCCTCGTTCTGAGATCTGTCCACAATCCTGCTTCACAAGGTGCTTTCCCCGTCAACGTCATGAACTGAGAAGAGTTCCCCAGCTAGTGTCCACAACTAGAGCTCAGCTCTAAGACCCAGTCTATATAACCCAGTGTTAATCTGCATTGATTAAAAAACTGAATTTGTTGACAATGTTGCAACCTTATACCACTTTACTAGCTATAGTCAGAACACTGTGACTATCTCCATGACAACCTTTTGATGAGGTAGAAACCAGGGAGCCTGGTATACTTTGTTATAGCCGGCTTTCTGCTGGCATTTTTAGTCTTACTACCAGGGCCATCCTTTAGTGGTATATATATATTTTTTAATACAGGGTTTCTCTGTATAGCCCTGGCTGTCCTGGAACTCACTCTGTAGACCAGGCTGGCCTCAAACTCAGAAATCTGCCTGCCTCTGCCTCCCAAGTGCTGGGATTAAAGGCGTGTGCTACCACGCCCAGCAGTACTTCTTTTTTAGAGAGTCACTCAATTAAAAAAAAAGTTAACTATTTTTTTTTGCAACGTGTCTTTAGTAAAGAACAAAAGAGAATAAATATTATACATGTGCAATAAGAGTGAATAATTATTTGTATATAAAATTAATATTCTGTGTTTCTTTCCAAATAACATGACTGGCTAGTTCACTTCTTTGTCGGCTCCTGTTGCTAGGGTTTTTTTTTTTTCAGTCTATTAGAGTCAGCAACAAAGATTCCTTGGATGAGTTATAGCCTTTCTGAATCATTACTTCATCTGGGAAACCAGAGTATAAGACTAATTTCATGTCAAGAATTTTTATGTTTATACTGTTGGGATTCACAAATTGTACCCCAAAGTGTCATTTTGGCATGCTAAGTTGGAGGAGTGATCTCAGAGAGGATCCCTAGGGTAGAAAGGCAAGGCAGTGATGGAGAGGTGGAAGGTTACTGTGTGAGCCAGAGTGCCATAAAAAGGTAACATATTCCCTGTGTCCTTCCCGGATTTCATATGTCAAGATCGGAATCTTGAAGATAATCAGCACCTTTGGAGATGAATAGGCCATGAAACGGAAAGATTAATCTGCTCAGGCATGGTGACAGCGTTTAGTTCCTTTTAAGATAATCTTTCTGTTATTTGATGGAATTCCTAGGAAAAGGACTTAAGACATTGCATTTCTTTCATAAGTAGTTTCCAGTCACATGTGGGTATTTGGGACAGCTCCTTTCTATGATGGAGGAGAAACAAGAGGTGAGGAAGACCCCGGCATTGAGGCTGCTTATGAACATGCCAAATAATTATACTTCGAGGGGGTATTGTTTTATGAGACACAGCAGGTTCATGGGGAGGCACTTACTGGCAAGGGACATGAGAGAGCCTTCCTAGAAAAGGAGAAGAGACATATTCTTTCTTGAACTGAGTGGTAATGTAATGTGTACAGAAACCCTCCAGCTCTACATCAGCACTTATGGTATGGATGCTATGTTTTTTTTCATGTTTATATTGTTGGGATTCACAAAATTGTACCCCATAGTGTCATTTTGGCATGCTAAGTTGGAGGAGTGGTCTTAGAGAGGATCCCTGTGTCCCATACCCTTTATTCCAGCTCTCCCACAGGCACAGGAAAGGAGACACTCTGCCTTAAGACCAGACCCATGGAAAATCACAACTGCCTTCCATTCTCATGACGGAAGATCATAGTCTATCAAAGTGCATCTACACAGGGGTGGACTCTGTCCCAAGATAACATCTCGCTTTCTGGTTCATTCAGATTCCAGAGAGTCACTTTATAATCTCATGTCTGTCTCCAAGCCTATCCATTCCCTTGATAATCATTTACTATTCCTCTAATTGCCTCTATTTCCACCAGGGTTTTTTTTCCCCCTCTATGGAGAAGAGTATACAGGCCTCCCTGGGTTAGTGGGGAATCACACTCCTGAGTCTTACTGAGATAGCGAGGAGTTACACTAACATCTGAACCTCATTGGCTCAGTGGAGGTACACTCCTCTGTGCACATCAGCAAACCGCTGTATCATTTCCTCAGATGGCCTCCGTGCTGTCAGCTTATGTCAGTCAACGTTCCAAGGTCCAAGGGATTTCCTTTACCTTTATACCACCTGAATAATGAGAAAGGCAATTCAAGTAGCGAAGTAGTGACATCTGTGTGCCCTGTCAAGTGTCACCTGTTTTCTCTCTCTGTTTTCTTTTTCTTTTTAAAGAACTTTTGTGTTGTTTTGCTTATGACACTGGGAATTGAACCCGGGGGCCTAACGCGTGCTAGGCAAGTGCTCTCTCACTAAACTACATCCTGAGCTCTTTTGAGTTTTACACAGGACCTCACTAATTTGCCAAAGGCTGGCCTTGAGGTCAGTCCTACCCAAGCAGGCCTTGAAATTATGGCCTTCTTGCATCCATCTCCTGGGTAGCTAGGATTACAGGCTTGCCCCATGATGGGTCCAGCTTGTAAAAGTTTTCCTGTAAGAATATGTATGTATGCACTATATCAAACCAGTGCTGGGGGTGTAGATACTGTATGGTGTTTGGGGTATTTTCAATCACATTCCACTGACCTTGCTCAGAGCACACACATTTCATTTTTCTGCCCTCATCATGCATGCTCAGCACTATGACTAAGGATATAGCCAGGTATGACTGAGTCAGACAGCACGCCTTTCAGGAGCTGATATTAGGCTTTGTCTCTATATCTCCAAGTCCTGAGCTTTAGCCCAGTGCAGCTGAGAGTTGTCACAGTGAGTCAGCAAGAGCTTAAATGCTTAGTGTAAACCAGGAGCACATTCCCATCCATCGGAAGGAAATGGATCGTTCCTGCCCTTGCTCCCTTGGCTTTTAGATCCATCCGGAAGACCACCTGATACACCCAGTAACCAGAACAAATGCATTGCCTGGGTTGACAATGTTTTCCTAGCAGGCAGTCGGCCATGGCGATAGGTTCTTAATCACGATGATCTAAGGCGGGTGTGCGTGTAGAGAGCAATGCTGGTTTCTTTTTCTTTTGCTGAAGTATTCTTTACAGTGGGCCAGCAGCTCTCATCCCTCTGCAGACTCTGGTGCCTGGGGATCCCTCAGGACTGCACTTTTTTTTTTTTTCTTTCCTCTCTTTATTAGATATTTTCTTCATTTACATTTCACATGTTATCCAGAAATTTTCCCTTACCCTCCCGCGTCCCCGCCCTGCTCCCCTACCCACCCCCTCCCACGTAATGGCCCTGGCATTCCCCTGTTCTGGGGCATATAGAGTCTGTATGACCAAGGGGCCTCTCCTCCCAATGAT
>LR750358.1:0-67349 GCA_902729485.2 Mus minutoides | reverse complement strand
AAAACTTACACTACCAAAGAAATGCTTCTCTTCTTAAACTTTCCCGACTTCAATAGTCCTCTTGGGATTTATGTAAACTTTTTATTTGTTCCCAAAGATGTAAGTTCCCCCAAGTGGTGAATACTAGCTAAGTATTGATTGAAGTGACTTATGATTAAAAATGAAATATTTACTTCCGTCAGCTGAGTAAATATTTAATTTGCTTTAGCATGATTATGGGCATTGCCATTTCCTGCTTTCAGGGAAATATTGTCTGTTCATAATTTGTTCCTCTGGGTTTTCCTTTCCTACCTAGCTCAGATATAGCTTATGAGGTCTATGAAGTTAAATAGGGCATTATACCTCTACTTAAAATAAGGAAAACAAAACCCAGGTTTCTACAGCCAACACAGAACACTCACCCCTATCTGCCAAAGTTCACGGTGTTTCCTATGGGAAATGGTCATCTCAATGCAATTCTGACACTGTCTAGCTAGAGGTTGGATCTTGCAAGTACAATGCTTTTTTGACACTGATCCATTTGAGACACCAATTAACATAGCAGAGTACTATACATCCTTCTACCATTAGCTATAGAGCAGGACCCCATCACTATTTCCATGGATTTAATTAATTTGCTAGCAGGGCTCATAAGACTTATGCTTACTGGCTTATTGTAAAGAATACAGAAGACCACCCAGATGAAAGTGACACATAGGACAGGGTATATATAGAAAGAGAGAGCTTCTCTGTGCTTTCTGGGCATACAGGTATGTACCTTCATAGGTTTAGTAAGCATGCTTGTGTGTGTATGTGTGTGCATGTGTGTGTGCACATGCATGCATGTATGTGCTCATGTGTGCATGTGTGTGTGTGTGTGTATGCACTCAGAGGCCAGAAGGTGATCTCAGATATCTTCCTCTATTATTCTCTACCTTAATTTTTGGTGCCATCTGGGTGAGAGGGTGAGGTGGGGGTAGACTGAGGAACTCTTTAAACCAAAGCTAGCCTCAAGGTGAGACAAAACGTGTGACCTTGTACTGGCTCCCTGACTGCAATACAGTGTGCTGAAAAAAAAATCAGAAACATCTGAATAGAACCTATTGGCTATATGATAAAATTAAATTTCCTAATTTTGATAATTGCAATGTGATTATTTTTAGAGAATGTACTTACCAGGAAACACACAATAAAGTATTTAAGTATAAAGTGGCATAATGTCTACAACTTACTCTGACATGATTCAAGGGAAAGAAGGTGTGTGTGTGTGTGTGTGTGTGTGTGTGTGGTTTTTCGAGACAGGGTTTCTCTGTGTAGCCCTGGCTGTCCTGGAACTCTGTAGACCAGCCTGGCCTAGAACTCAGAAATCTGCCTGGATCTGCCTCCCGAGTGCTGGGATTAAAGGCATACACCACCATTGCCTGACATCTGTCTACTTTAGTATATACTGTACATTCTCTCAGTTAAAAATGGCTGAGGGTGCCGGGCGTGGTGGCGCACGCCTTTAATCCCAGCACTCGGGAGGCAGAGGCGGGTGGATTTCAGAGTTCGAGGCCAGCCTGGTCTACAAAGTGAGTTCCAGGACAGCCAGGGCTATACAGAGAAACCCTGTCTCAAAAAAAAAAATGGCTGAGGGCTTCATGGGGGTTTTGTGCACGTTTTTTAATGCTTTCTCAATAACACATAGCTGGCCAAGAAGCATTGGAAACATTGTTTGTGGCATAAATGTATTTTGCCTTATGACGGGGATACTAAAGCAAATGTTTATGTTAATATATTTGGTTGATAACACCAGACATTTTATATGTATCTTAGGAAAAACTAATTTTTATCAGTTAGTCCAAAGTTTCATAATAGCTTAATTATGTATTAAAACATATCATCAGCTTATAATTCTCAGCCCTTTGGGGCTCTGAGTTACTATATATATATATATATATATTTTTTTTTTAAAGATTTATTTTATTTATTATACGTAAGTACACTGTAGCTGTCTTCAGACACTCCAGAAGAGGGAGCCAGATCGGATGGTTATGAGCCACCATGTGGTTGCTGGGATTTGAACTTATCACCTTCGGAAGAGCAGTCGGGTGCTCTTACCCACTGAGCCATCTCACCAGCCCCCACATATATATTTTACTGTAATGGATTTTGTCAAAGTTCTGGAGCTTCTGGGATACGTTGATAATTTAGTGACGAAGAACCTGGAACAGTATCTGCGTAGAAAAAGTTAGGATCGCGCATGGGACGCACTTCTGAAGATCAGTGTGACTGCTTCCTCTGAGTCCAGATTTGAATAAAATAGCTTATCAAGTGGGATGGGGATTGAAGGTTTAACATCTTAGAAGCGGTGATGAGACAGCGCAGCTGTCAGCGCTAAGATAAACAACCACGTGATGGAGAGATGGGAAAGTTAGAAAACGGAAGCAGTGTGTGCTCTGCGGAGAGAGGTAGGGCTGGAGGTACAATAGGTTGCGACGGCCATGGGAACCAGGCAGATGTGAATGGTCTGCGCTGCTCCATGTCTGGGGCCAAGGTCCTACCACAGACAGGGTCTGTGTGTCGCTATCCGTGGCCCATGTTACCACCTAAGCGCCATGTTGCTATCTGTGAGCCCGTGTGTCCGCCGAGATCCTTAGAAGTTTGTAAAAGAAATTGGCAAGCAACTTCTACAGAAATAACACTCGAATGTCAATTCTGAGGAGAAAACTCTGCTGCAGCTAGTTGTTTTCTTACAGGACTTCCAAATGCTCTGATAATTCCTACATTGATGGTGATGGGTAGAAATAATAACTTACCTGTACAGAAAGATGTGACTTTGATTCTAAGAACAACTCATGTAGCAGGGAAAACAAGAAAGCTGGGTCATTTTTTGAAATGTCTCTCAAGCAGACAAAGCTTAAACTAGAATGAGTCAAAAGTTAAATGTTGTAGATTTGCCAAAAAGTCACTTATTTTTTTTCCACATCTTGTTCAAAAGTTGGCACAAGATCTCTAAATAATGTAATGTACTAAAACAAACAAACAAACAAATCCTTTTATTTGATTCACTTGCAATTCTCTTTTATGCATAGTGTTTATCTTTATTTTCTTTTTGGCTCATTATAACTTATCAAATTATTTTTTAATCAAGTTAATATTATCAAACCTCCTAAAGTTTTTTCCCCCCCTTTTTGGAAAATGACTTAGGAACAACCAATCAACTAGTTAAGTTTAGAAACTATTAGCCAAATAGAAATAAAAGTGTGGTACTACCTTTCTGTTAGCAATTAATAGATTTTTAACTAATTTATCAGTAGAGTGATTTTAAACTTCTCCACTTAGCATATTAAAGATCGACTGGTAGCTGGGGCTGTAGCTCCGTGGTAGGTAAAGCGAGCCCTTGCCTAGCTTGTTTGAGGTCCTTGGTCTGAAATCCCCAGTATTGCCAAGGGGGGAAAAAGCGTCAGGCCTCATTGGCACCTTGAAGTAGAAACCAAGGCAGTAACCCAGATAAGGTGGAAACTGGCCGAAGCTGGAAGTATGGTGTGTGAAGGGCATGCTTGCTCTCAGGTAGGTCAAGTTGATTGTTTAAGAGCAGAAACTAGGCCGCCAGATTGCTCTTTAGGCCAGAGAAAATTCTGTTGAAAAGTCAAGT
The DNA here is from genome assembly GCA_902729485.2 of Mus minutoides. NCBI lineage: Eukaryota > Metazoa > Chordata > Mammalia > Rodentia > Muridae > Mus > Mus minutoides. The sequence continues at coordinate 63,733 of LR750358.1, read as the reverse complement.
ATTTCCTTTGATGGAGCGGAGCTGAGGCTACAGCCTTTTGTGCTCTGTAGGATGAAGCACACTTGTCTGGGGTGGGGTGGTGGGGGGCGCCGGGCTTTGTTTTCTGTTTCCTCTTCATGCTGTTGAATGGCTCATTCCCCTTTGCTGTATGCAGGGGTCAGTCACAGAAGCTAAATAGCATGCCCTCCTTTCAGATATGAGTAATGGTTCCATTCAGTAGAAGTCTGAGATCTGCTCACAGCACATGAGTGATTCCAGACGCCAAAGCAAGCGCCCTCTCTTCTGCTCTCTGTCATGTATGGCACTCCAATGGCAGGAAGGACAAAGGCAGGGGTTAGGCTTTGCCGTGGCTTTTACTGCTCTCTGTCTGTCCTGCCCATGAGGATGAATTCAACGTGATCTAGGTCAGCATTAATCATTTGCAAGGAGAGGGACAGAGTTAAACAGACAAAGAGTGGCTTCTTGTTTCCAAATACATTTCACAGAAATCTAGCCAAGCCTCCTATAAACCTCTCACATGGGTCACTGCCCAGAGCTGCTCCCCTGTTCTCGAGAGACCATTTCAGCACTGCTTTCAAGCACACTTTCCAAGTTGAGTTAAAACCATGTGTACATTGTTGACTATATGAATTTCTTTTTAAAATTAAAAATTAAAAATTAAAAACAAATTTTTTTGAGACAGGGTTTCTCTTTGTAGCTCTGGCTGTCCTGGAACTCACTCTGTAGACCAGGCTGGCCTCGAACTCAGAAATCTGCCTGCCTCTGCCCCCCAACTGCTGGAATTAAAGGCGTGCGCCACCACTGCCCGGCTAAAGTAAAGACTCTTAATGTCACCAATTTCTGGCCTCCACAGGTGCCCTAATAGGCAAGTGCACACACAAGCATACAACATACACACATACTCACACACACAAGCATACAATACACACACATATATATAAACATACATACATACAACCCCCCCACATACACACACACACACACACACACACAAGCATACAACACACACATAAACATACATATACACATACTTCCCACATGCACACATACACACTCACACACACACACACACACAAGCTCATACACACACACACACACACACACACACACACACACACACACACACAAATCTTGTTTTAAAAGAAGGTGTTCTTTGTATCTGAGGCATTACAAGTTGTTTCATGGTCTTCTATAAAGTTCCTGCAATAAAAGCCACGTTAATTTATACTCACAGAATAGAGAAATGAGTCTTTGCCATGTAACTTCTTTTCATGTAGCTGCAGGTGCAGGGCTGCCACAATGAGGCTGAAAGGCAAATACATAACAAGGTGGTAGAATTACAAGTACGTTAGGAGCCACTATTGTTGGGGATAGTCAAGGAATTCACTTTCCCATAAGTCACGCTGGCTTCAAGCCACCAGGCCTCCCACTTTTTCTCTTTTATTCTTTTTACTCCCTCTTCCCTCCTCCTGTAAGGGAGACAAGAGTCCCACACATGCTAGGCAAGTCCCCTATCACCAAATCCTACCTTGAGAAGCTCAGCATGGATGGTGCTTAGAGGTCAGAAGCACAGCACCCTGTGTTCACCCCAAGATGACTGAGCCCTTTCCATCCTCTGCTCCTCCTGCTCGATTCAAGGCTTTTATTCTTTCTAAACGTGCTGGTTTGATTTTTGATTTAGCCTTGCACTTGAAAGAAGGTGCCAGGATACCTAACACTATTGCTGTAAGTCCCTCGTGTTCTACTTCTCTCTCTCTCTCTCTCTCTCTCTCTCTCTCTCTCTCTCTCTCTCTCTCTCCCACTAAGTTTCTTTAGAGAGTGTGAGTAGGGGTTAATATAGGTATGAGGCTATTATGGGTATGTGGTCATTTGTTAGAATATAGGCAACTCACCTGTGCTTACACCAGCCCATGAGATATGAAAGTGGGGATGGGGAGATACTAGGATGAAAAAAAAATCTAAATGAGAAAGAGAGGGGTGACTTGGGAAAAGAAGAGAGTGGGAGAGGACTAATAAAAACAAGAGGGTGTGAAAATCACAGAGAAGCTCACCGCTTTATAAGCTGATGAGTAATGTGAGCTGAATGCAGTATCCTCTGTGGGTGGAACACGCTGCTCCCAGATCTCACAGGTGGTGTTTTGGTTTTTAATAAAAAGCATAGCATCATGTGAAGCTCACTTCCATATGAGTTGTTGGGCAGAGAGGCCCGAGAGGCTCCCCAAATAATATGGTCCATTGTCCTGATTGCTCACCAGAAGCAAATGGTAAGATCCTATTCCTGAAGAGAGCACATTTTATTATTATTATTATTATTGTTGTTGTTGTTACTACAAGATACTGAGAAATCAAGCTGGAACTCAGCTGGCAGCTTCTTCTCTGCTGATCGGGTTGCTGGGACATCAAAGGACCTTCCTCATCTGGGAACCCATGCCGTGTGCTGTTAGGAGAAACACAACCCTCTGGTGCCGCAGTGGCATGGCTGTGAGGGGCAGTCAACTTTCTGACTGGATTGGAGGCCCACTCTGAGGGAAGGAATACGCACTTGGTAGTGTAAAGCAGAAAAAAAAAAACTATGGTTAGGGAGGTCGTAGGGTTCTTGGGGGAACCTACTACATTTGATTTCGATGTTCTCTTCTTTCTGGAAGAAGATACAAAGAGTTGCAACACATGTATGAATTTCTCCAGCCAAGCTTGATGGGGCTTTGTGCCACCTGGTGGTGTTGGCAGACGTTTCATTAGTCTTAACTGTTGTATCAGGGCCCCATACACAGACAGTTTTAGTTTTCTGTTCAGTGTGGGACCATCATTCCTGCCCTATTTGCATGTGAGACTGAAAGGACTGAAGAATGGGAAGGTATTACTTTTTTTTTTCTCCTGTGGAGGAATCCCTAAGTTCCTAGTAGCAGCTCAACTCGTTTGTCTGAGCACTGTATGATGCTTTAAAAAAACCCATAGATTTGGTTAATTGGCTGACCGCTGCTGTGTAATGGTGTAGTCTTAACTTTAACAGATAGAGATCGGTGTTTAGTGAAGGAGATAGCTTGAAACTCATATGCAGGACAACAGTAACTCAAGTGCGTGCTGTGAGCATCTCCTGGGTTTTGTGCTGAACAAGATAGATCTACTATCAGCAGGCAAGCGCAGGCCCTATCCCAGCTCCCATGTTCCAGAAGAGACCTGTGTCTGAAGATCACAGATGATCTCATGGCTGAATCATGTCCAGCATCTGAAGTTTCCAAGTTTCAACCAAGCTATTGTTCTGGTACTCATAATCTCATTATTTTTCAGGCCTGCCAGCAACCCCCACTCGGCTACTGCTAAAACAGAGACGCACAACAAGTAATGTTAAGGACAGACTAACTTGTGTTTTTCCCAGGTGATATTTGAGTCGGTCCTATTTCTAGTTTGGGTTTTGCCAGAGAGCTGACGTCTTACTTCCTGATTTCTAACTCACTCCCTGCTGGAGCTCAGTCTCCTAGGGCTGGCTGGCTGGAGAGCTCACTTGGCACAAAATCAGAAATTTAAAACTTCATGTTCAAGGGATGAACACTGAGCAACCAGCATATCTTAATCATGGCTAATTTAGCACCACATGAAAATGGATGGCATTTGTCATAGATAAGGATAGCTATGCTGGGTATATACACTAGCTGTCTCTTTGAGTAGTTCTCTGTAATATTGGGGAGAGGGAATTCTTACTGCATGTAAAATGACAAAAGTTACTCAGATAAGGCAGATCTTCATGCCTGTGACAAGTACCTGAGAAAAATTAACTAAAAAAGGAGGCAATATTTATTTTTACCTAATGGTTTCAGCCCACAGGCAACTGGTTCCATTGCTGTGGGCTGAATATTATGACGCAGAGCAAAGCAGTTCACCTTGAAGCAAACAGGAAGCAAAGAGGGAGATCATGTACATCATTTTAGAGCATGCTATGGTGACCTACTCCCCTGTGACCAGTCACATCTCCTGCTTTCTGTCACCTCCCCAAATACCAAGGTACTGTGAATGCACCAGGGAATGAACTACTGATCAGAGCTTCTGAGCCCGTAGGACTCAATTACTTCCAAAACTAGCAACAATACCACCACTAGAGAAGCCCGTGGAGAAAAAAACCATCACATTCAAACCAGGATCTCCCACCCCTGAACCTCAATGCTCATGTGCATTTTACAACATAAAATTAATTAAGCCCACCTTCATGAGTCTCCAATAGTCTTAACATTTCTCAGCTTAATTTAAACATCTTCTCTGAAAGTAAATGTATTCTTAACTGCGATTCTCTGCAATTTAATTTAAAATGAGATTTTATTATTGTTTATAATATAATAATGATAATAAATTATTAATTAATAAAATAATAATTAAAAAATGAGATTACATACAATCTATGCATACAATGACCCATGATAAGTATGCCTGCTCTAAAATGGAGGGATAGGAGAGTGGGAAGGAAGGATGAGCCCAACAAGATTGATACTTAGAGGGCAAACATTAAATTCTGTAGCTCTATGTCCAGGAGCGAGGCTGGTGAATGATGGGTGAATGACATCATGAGGTCAGCTCCACTGCCTGGTGCTGGGAAGCACTGCATTCATGGCTTTGTTAGTTGGAGTCCCCGTGACAAGTTTCTCGGACTGGTTCTATTTACTGCCTATAGCTTTTTCTCCATAGGCATTCAGGATTTGGGATATCTCTAACATCCTAAGGGTCTATATGTCTGTCTTTTAAGTTTCATCCACACAACTTTGTACAGGGCCTGCATATATGCTCAAAACCCTTCTTTATGCTCAAAATTCTCATTACCCCTCAGCTTTCCTTTGAAATCAGGACGGAAACCTCCATGGGCTCGCAGTCCTTGCATTCTTGCATACTTGAAAACTCAGGGCTAGTGCTTGTGGCCCACTTAAACAACAGTTCAGCCCCGCCCCCCACCAGATGCGGAAGTAATTCCCTAGATGGCTCTGTAACAAAAGGAGACTTGGCTCTCTCTTCTCAAAGCAAAGTCTTTGAAATGAGTTGAAAGATTTGTAAGGCTGAGCCCAGGACTTGGGAGCATTGAGTCAGGTCCTAATATGTGCTCATGGCATCTACCCTTATGTTTCCTTTCAAAGGATGTGGCTTCTTTTTGAGGGCTCTAATCTCTTTAGAAACCATGTCTTCCTTGGCCCCAACAACCCATACACCCGAAACCTTTATTCTCTGAACAAAATACACACAGACTCTTTGCCAGAGGAAAGACAAATGGCCTTTTGTCAAATACCTAGTCCTGCCCTCAGTCCTTCTACCTTCTGAGTTCCACTGTCACTGGCTGCTGAGCCCGTTGTGCTCTCAGGGTTCTAGAAGCTGTTCTTGCTTCATCTCTACCGGAGCCTCACGAGGAGAGTTGGACCCTCTGCATGCCTGTGAGCATCTGTCATGTGAGGACAGTCAGACCATCTGCAAGCCTGTAAGTTTCTGTCTTCTGAGGACAGTCTGCTGTTTGCACACCTGTGAGGGTCTTCTGGGACAACTGGACCATCTCCAAGCCTGTGAGTGTCTTCTGGGACAACTGGACCATCTCCAAGCCTGCGAGTGTCTTCTGGGACAGCCGGGCCATCTGCATGCTTCTGAGTGTCTTCTGAGGACAGTCAGACTCTCTGTATGCCTGTGAGCATCTATGTTCTGAGCTCCACCATCACTGCCTGCTGAGCTAGCTGTGTTTTTAGCATTCTAGAGTTTTTTCTTGTTTCATCTCCAAACTAACTCACATCCCTCCAATAAACCAGTCCCAAAGACTTCTGAGCCACGTTGTCAGGAACAATCATAGAAAGAATCCCATTTCCCCAGGATCAATTTTGGGTGTTAGTCTATTCAACCCTGTGACAATTAAAAAAGAAGAAGAAGAAGAAGAAGAAGAAGAAGAAGAAGAAGAAGAAGAAGAAGAAGAAGAAGAAGAAGAAGAAGAAGAAGAAGAAGAAAAGAAGAAGAAGAAAGAAGAAGAGGAAGAAGAAGAAGAGGAGGAAGAAGAAGAAGAGGAAGAAGAAGAGGAAGAAGAAGAAGAAGAAGAAGAAGAAAGAAAGAAAGAAAGAAAGAAAGAAAGAAAGAAAGAAAGAAAGAAAGAAAGAAAGAAAATTGACTCTCATGGGAGGAGTATTTATTTTAGTTCACAGTCCCAGACACCTTAGTCCATGACCTTCTTGCTTTACTGCTGTGCCTGGGGCAAGGCTGGACATCACAGCAGGAAGCAGCTGATGAGCAGAACTGTGCACTTCACAACAGACAGGAAAAAAGAGTTAAGGCACAGGTATATTTTCCAAGCCCATGTCCCCAGAGACCAACTTTCTCTTACAGGACCCGCTCTCCTCCTCTCTAATGCCTCCCAGCGACGCTCTCTCACTGTAAATGCATTGAAAGAGTATTCTCTTGATTAGGTTAAATATTTAGGCACGTCCCAATTGATAGCTGAGCCCCTGATATGTAAGCCTGCAGAAACATTTCACATTCAAATTGTAGAAAGCACTCTGTTAAGGCAGAGGTTCTCAACCTGTGGGTCTCGACTCCTTTAGGGGTTAAAAGAGCCTTTCACGGGGGTTTCCTAAGACTATTGGAAAACACAGATATTTATATTACAATTCATAAAGTAGCAAAATTACAGTTATGAAAGTAGCAACAAAAACAATTTTATGGTTGGAGGTTACCACAACATGAGGAATTAAAGGGTTTCAGCATTAGGAAGGCCGAGAACCACTGTGGTAGGGTGATAAAATACTTCTTAGACAAAGCTTGTGTAGGTTGCAGGATTACTCCCCACTTGGCAAAAGTATATTTATCTTAAAAATAAGAACGATGAATACCATAGGTATTCTTGCCTTCTCTTTCTACTTAAAAGCACATTTTGAAGTTCTTTTGTACTCGGTGTGGAAACAGAAATTGAAGGATATTCAAAAGAGATGTTAGATAATGCTTCAGCTACCTAAAAATGAATCCTGTTCTGGGAAATGTTTAATTTCAGAAAGCCTGTGAGCAAATGTAGGATTTAAGGAACTATTAATATATTTTGGTTCATGTCTTGCTTAAGATAACATCCAACATAATAGATACTATTAAAAATACTTGTGATAGTCAGGTGGACTTTAAGTACTGTGTATACACTAATTTATCTCACAGGGAAGAAAGGATCAGCAGGCCATTCCTGTTTTAATGTTCTGAGATGAGTTAACCCAGAAACAGTAATGGGAAGGCAGATTTAATAAAAAGGAAATAGTCAACATATTACGTAGATGTCCCTGTGGCTTAGAGACTGGACATTTGTGCCCTCGGGGGGAAAGTGATGAGGTCAGACGGACTGGGACAGACCAAGGCTGGCACTTTTGCTGCAAAGCCTGGAATCAATGTTGATCTGATGGAAAGCCAGGCAGACAGTTCAACTGAGGCATTGATCCGTCAGAGCTGGCTTAGGAGGCCCCGTGAGAGGTGAGACTGTGTTCCCACAGACCAAAGCAAGAGATCAGGAAGACAGGAAAGAGTATAGATGCAGGGTCCTAAAGATCTGTTCCCTGGGACCTAAGTACCTAGGAGACATGGAGACCTCTGAGGAAGTTCAGATGTCTGAGTGTCTGAGTGACTTATGGTCACCTCATACACATTGCTGACTTAGGAAAAGGAGAGAGGAAATGAGAAGAACCACATTTCAGTCTAACACACACATTAAAAAGTCATAGAAAATAATCCGATTTTGGTTCCTCATTTTAAGTCACGAAATGACTGTTAAGTGATTCAGTACTTTTTTCTATTGCTTCCAAGATTCTAATCTCCAATAGTACTGATTTTTGAATCCCAGTCTTATGATTACTAGAACATTTCAATAAGAAATGACTTGACTAGGCCTTTAACAATAGGCAGCAATGCTAAGCTTTTTTTTTTCTTCAATAACTGAGCTCACATAACTATCAAACAAATAGTGATGCTGGGAAATGTATGGCATATTTGTAGCTGCAAACTTGGTGCTGGGTGTTGGTGTTTTACAGTGTTTTTAGTATCTAGCAATATAAAGGGGTTGCAACCTTTCTCTGTGAAGTTTTAACCTGCAAATGTTTTAGTCCCTGTGGCCAACACAACTCTGCCAATGTAGTGAGAAGCAATCACAGGCAGTAAATCAAACGGGTACCAATAACACCATCTAAAGAGGTGGAAGTCACCCCCATAGTCCATATATAAACCCATAGACCCATGATATAAACAAACAAACAAACAAACAAACAAACAAACAGCAATGGAAGGACAAATCTCAGTCACTCTTTTTGAGTAAGTTTTTCTTTCTAATTGTCTTTTACTATAACAGGGAAAGCAGGGAGCCATTTAGGGCTATTTTTATTTTCCGTTTGTGACTTTGATGGTAACAGCCCTAAACTGAATCCCCTTCTTGCTTTTAAGATGCAACAAAACTCGGGTACCCGGGTCTAAGTTTTCTCAGGACAAACGCATCTCACTTTTTTATACTTGCATAGAATAAGGCCCCCTGGAATCTTTGAGACAAAGCCATAAATCCATGAACCCGACCCAACTTAAATGTTCCACATTCAAATGCAACAGCCGAAATTAGTATGTAAACTGGAAAGGAAAAACAAAAACAAAACAAAACAAAACAAAAAACCCTCAGTGTCAAACATCTAGAATGTTAAAAGTGTTGTCTATATATGGTTTATGTATGAGTTTTTTTTCATTGTGTGTGCATGTGTGTGTGTATATATAGATATGTGTCTCCCACACAAATGTCTTGATTTTTTTTTAACCAAAATTTTTTCCTTCAATACTGCTCTCTTAGTACTACATTGTCAGATATGGCAGCCATGGGCATGTGTGACTTTGAATACTTTGTTTTCACTAAGTATAATTCAAATGATGCCATTCATTCGCATCTGCACTCTCTTCTGTGTGTTCATGGATCACAAGCATCCCGTGCTCCACATCCTGTCCCATTAGCTGTAGAAGACATGTGTGGTAGAAGTCCTACAATTGAAAATGCTAATGAGACACACTGACATTTATTTTTGGTGTTGTAAGTACAATAGAATATAATTAAAAATATTATCTCTCCTTTTCTTTTTTTTTTTTTAAAGCAGCCTATTTCTTACTCTCCACTCCAATCTATTTAAGCGCTTTGCACACAGAATGCCTCTGCTAGTAGTTTAATTACTTCTAGGTGCCTTCCATTCTTTCTTCCTCCAGCTTCATTGACAACAGTGGCCAGCTAAGAAGTCTTCATAAATTTACATTCTAACTAGCTTGTACACATAGAGTTAATTAAAAACACAAAGTAAATGTGAAATCTCTTCCAAAACCTAGAAAAACACCAAAATAAAAGTTGAGTAAACAGCTGAATAGACAGCTCAGAAGTCAAGAACACCCGTTCTTCTTCTTGAGGACTTAGGCTCAATTCCCAGCCCAACATGGCTCACAACCATCTGTAACCCCAGTGCCAGGGCGTTGGAAGCTATTTGTTTGTTTGTTTGTTTGTTTGTTTTGTTTTGTTTTTCAAGACAGGGTTTCTCTGTATAGCAGTGGCTGTCCTGGAACTCACTTTGTAGACCAGGCTGGACTGGAACTCAGAAATTCGCCTGCCTCTTCCTCCCGAGTGCTGGGATTAAAGGCATGTGCCACCACGCCCGGCAGGTTGGAAGCTTTTTAATGACCTCCAGGGGTACCCGGTAGACATATATTGCAGAGACACCCATGAAAACAGAACACCAATACATATAAAATAAAAACAAATAAATAAAAAAATTGGGAGAAAAAAGAGTTGAGCTAAACCCTACTAGAAGAGAAATACCCTAATTAAGAGCCAGTCCAAATGCTTAATTACTTTCTTTATCTTGGAAATTAAGATATTTCACAATGGGAAGAACTTGATGCACTCTTAATTCTTTTTTAGATCTTAACATAGTTATCATCTGCCCACAGTTAAACTGATGAGCAGAAATCTCAATCTTTGCTACTTGTGAATCAAGGGTTGGAAACAGAATCTTTGCAAGTACAATCAAGCCAAAGTGAGGTCATCATGTTGGGCGCAAATCCGATATGATGATGTTTTTGTAAGAAGAAAATTTGGCCCTGGAGACCAAGAGAGTAAGGAGAATGCTATTTGCAGACACAGAGGCACACAGGGAAAAGATAATCATGAGAAAACGGATAGAGATTGGAATGATGCATCTATAAGCCCAAGAATGCACAGGGTAGCTACCTGACAGCAACCAGAAACTGGGAGACGAACATGTAGAAGGAACCAACCTTGCTGGATTCTTAGTGTCGAGCTTATAGCTTCCAGCTTCTATGAAAGAGCATAGTTCTCTCATTTCAAGCCTCCCAATTAATGGAGAATATCAGGAAACTCATGTACTGCACCGTGGCCAAAGTAAGCCAAATTCTGTATGTGCTCGGAACATTCTGGTCCTTGCTGTTTAGGTATGTCAGTGGTGAGAGCACAGTTAGTAACCTGGCGGTCTTGGCAGGCTATTCCCCCCTCCCCCCGGTTTCACTTTTATTTATCTTTCATTAAGATAATCTGGGGCTTCTAAATGTCAAATGGAAAGTGGCCATTCTAACTTTTCCTCTTTTTGTTGTGTGAATCCAGGGCTATTGCGAAGGGCAGTTTGGCAAACTGTCAAGTACTGATAATATGACTGACAAACCTGATATGTCAGTGATTATTCTACTGTATCAGCTTTTTTTTTTGAGTACCATGAGCTCATAAAATATAACAAAGCATTGTACTGTCTAAACTCTTCAGTGTTCATGTAACTCCTATTGTTTTAGTTTGTGCCTGTCAGAGGAAGCTTTCTGATGTCTTTGTTCCCTTTCAATGCCGTTCCCCTTAATTTGATCTATATTTGATGACTCAAATTGGAATAATACCATGTACCTGGCATATCAGAAGCATACATACGCACTGGTAAAAACCGTGCTTCTGTGTTATACGTGTCTAAGAGGCTCACTATAGAGTCAGAGGTAGAACATTTTGCAGGAAGAGGTATTATAGTAGCTAAGATGGATTGCCTTGTTCTCTAGCTGTTTGACAGAGGACGATCCTTTTCATTAAACGACTGAAATCCTCATTGTTGAGCTAAGAGGCCTAATGATGGTCTCAGCTAAGATTATAAACTCAGGTTATCTGGCTACAAAGTCTTTATCCCTGGCTTTCTGCTGGGATAAACTCTATACTGACCTGAACATTGAATATTTTCTTTGCCAAAACCCAATGTTTCCTGTATCTTTTTCTCAGAATGCAGAATCTGGCTCTACAGGATGTATCAAGGTTGCAGGATCTTTCTTGTGTTTAGACACTAGGTCTCATAAGATGTCACTCAACTGGTGAGTGACCAGGACCACATGGCACTATATAAAGTTACATTTTCTCCAATTCAGTGAGCTGACCAATAAAATCAAATTTAAAATAGTAAAAGTGGTTATTTGCAAGTTTATCTAGTTATGTACTTATATATATATATTTGGGAAGATATCAAGGTAGAGGAGGATTTACGCTCAGTATGTCTTTGGGGGAGCATCTATAGTCTAGCACCACCTGCTGTCAAAATGGCCAACAGAAGAAAGATTGAGACAGAATTGCTTCTGGAACAAAGCTGTAATTCCACCTGCCCCACATTTCCTATTTATAGTATAAGTTTCCTGAAATTATTTTCATAGATAATATAACCTCTAATATATATAATTTAAAAGGGTAATATAAAGTCAATTAATGCATAAAGAATAAATATAAGGAAAAGATATGACAATGTCAGTATATTATTCATTGCCAGAGGCAGCTGGGGCAATATCCCATCAAAGGCTCGCTCTCATTCCTGGGACCCCTGTGAATGTGGCTACAAACGTATCAATCCCTGTCCTGATGTAGGGATGAAAAGCTCACACTCAATACTACATGGGACATTGTCACAGACCTGATTTTTCCTAGGAGGTGACATCCCAAAGTGGGGAAAAGTTATTTTTCGCTTGATTAAATGAGAGTTGTCAACAAAAACATATAATTTTCCTTATGTTAGTGGCATTGCAGAAATAACAATGAATGATGGCCAATATTGTTAGTTTAGATTGAAAATACTAATGTGCTAGTTAGTTTTTTGTTAATTTGACACACACAAGCTAGAGTCTGCAAATAAAACCTTGACTGAGAACACACCTCCATCAGCATATTCCACAGGCAAATCTGTGAGGACAATTTCTTGTGGGATGATATGGGAGGGGTTCTCAGCTCACATCAGATGGTGCCAGACCTAGGCGGACAGGCTTAGATGCTATAAGAAAAGAGGTAGAGTACGCCATGGAGAGCAAGCCAGTTAAGTGGCTTCTGTTTCTGTTCTGCCTCAAGGTTCCAGCCTTGAATTCCTGTCCTGACTGCCCTTAGTGGTGGACTGACTGTGACCCAGGAGGTGTGAGGTGAAATAACCTTTTCCTCCCCCAGGTTGCTTTTGGTCAGAAACAGACAGCGAATGAGTACAGCTAGCATCGCTTAAGCATGTACTTAATGTACTTCTGGATCTCCCTTCACGGATGTTCTCAGGATGATTAACCAAAAGGAAGACCCACCCCGAATGTGGGCAGCACCATCCCAACAGTCTTGGAAGCCAGATAAAAAGAAACAGGGTGGGGAGGAAGACCCATGCTTGCAAAGACATCCTGTCTGCTTCTTGTCTACCATGTGATGCACCCCATTTCGGGCTCATTTTAATGGAAACAGCCAACTAAGGTCCAAAGCCTTTGAAATTGTGAGTCGAAATAAACACCTATGCCACATATTCACCACATCTGTGATTAAAAAAAAAAAAACTAATGTAGACAATGGAGATCATGAATGTGAGTTGTGATGGCGAGTTTGTTTACATGGTGTTATTTATTTATTTATTTATTTATTTGTTAGTTAGCATAGCTAGGCTATTTTATGCATGTGTATAACTGGACTTTGCTCATGTCTAATTACTATGATTTTTACAAGCCTATGTCCCCTCTTCTCACAGGTCCACTTCCTGCTTTCAAAGAGTCCCCCCCCATCCCTGCTTCATGTTATATACTATGTGAGAAAACATGATATTTTAATTTTAAATCCCCTAATACTTTGTTTTTCCCTTCTCTCTCCTCCTTCAACCCCCTCCTCCCGCTACCCTTTCACACTTTTTTTCTTATGTCTTTCATATCTCTGTGTATATTTATGTATTCATGATATACATGCATATATTCCTTACATAAGAAAAAATGTGGTGTTTGTATGGAATATTAGGCATGTTTCTAATAATGTTCATTGAATTTATACTGTCATATATCTCGGATGTTTATTTGTTCCTATTATTATTATTAATCTGGGTGATCTGCCTACTGATTAGAGTACTGAAATCATTCACTATTTTTGCGCTGAGGTCAATTTATGCTTTAAATCCATTAGGGTTTGTTTTATGAAGTTAGGTGTGCCAGCACTTGGTACATATACATATAGATTTGTTATACTTTGATTGATTGTTCCCTTAATCAATGTGAAATGGTCTTTATTTTCTTGGCCTGCTTTTGGTTTGAAGTTGACTTTGTCAGGATTCTCAAATTTATTTTGATTGATTTTTGTTTGGGGTGCTTAATATTTGCAGTTTGTTGAGAACTTTGTCAATCACCTTTTGATGATAGTCTTCTTTATGGTGTAGAAGTTTTTAATTGGATACAATAACATCAGTCAAAATTTGCAATCTTCTCCTGAGCATAGGCCTCAATAAAACCCCATCTTAGTGCTTTTATTTTTTTAATTTAAAAAAACCTTTTTTTTTTACATTTATTCAATATGTAGTGTGTGTGTGTGTGTGTGTGTGTGTGTGTGTGTGTGTGTGTGTGTAGTGGTTGTACATGCCACCATGCAAATGTGGACATCAAAGGAAAACTTGTTGGCACTGGTTCTCTTTCTCCACTGTATATGTTCTGGGGATTGAACTTGGGCCATCAAGCTTGGTGGCAAGTGCTTTTACCTGCAGATCCATCCATTACCTTATGACCTGCTGATCCATCCATTACCTTATGACCTGCTGATCCATCCATTACCTTATGACCTGCTGATCCATCCATTACCTTATGACCTGCAGATCCATCCACTACCTTATGACCTGCGGATCCATCCATTACCTTATGACTTTGGCCCCAACTCGTCCCTGCTTGTTGTCTACTGATGGTCTTTGAGCAGAAGGAGAGCAGGCAGAACAGTTTTCATAAAAACCAGACCACGCCAAGGCCCATCCTTGTGAAGAACAACCAGCGTCTGGAGGATTGGTGAATAGTTCCTGTGCTGTGAGAATTTTGGTTTCTTTTAAAAACACAGAAATATTATAAGTTTTCATTATTTTTGCTTTAATCCCAGGTGTGCAATACGGGGCTACTTCAGATAGCAGCTGACTATGATTTACTTCGTTCTCAATCAGGGGTGTGATTTTGCCACCTACAGCGAGTTCTGGGAATGTGTGACAGAGCTTCTGGGGACTCGTCAGAGGGTATTTCAATGCTGGGGCCCAAGGCCAAGTCTTGCTGCTGGTGCATTGTTGGTTGTTGGTCGGTTGCTGTTGATTGCTGTGGGTTGTGGTTTGTTTAAATAGAAGAAATTAGATATCCTGACGGTGAAAATCAATTTTTTTACCCAAGAAACTTGAAGCCCCTTATCAGTAGAAAGTAATCTTACCATAATGTTGCCCCCTTCCCCTCTGTCCTTTTTTTCCACCTCTTACCTAATATTAGGGGGTTAAAAGGGTGGAAGAAAAGGGTGGAAGAGAAAAGAACCCACAAAGTAGCCAAAAGTCTGGCTACATTCCTGAGTAATTAAGAGCTCAGAGCCAAGGCTGGGAAAGAGCTGCAGGCCCTTGTCACTAGAATAATTTCAGAGTTCCACTAATAATTACTAGTTCTGGCTTCCGAGAAGTCAGAGAGAATAGCTGGAAACTGAGCTCTGAGGGCACAGATTCAGCCCAGAGCTCTGAAAGCTTCCAGTTCCAGAGTGCAGAGACTTAATACCATAAAGTCAGAGCACCTCTGGCAACAAGCCCTTGGAGATGTACTGAAAAGTCCTTGAGTGTCATTAGCACTCAAAGTTCAGGGCTTCTACAACTAACTGGACTATTTTGTATGCTCACGTTTTCTAGCTAAGTAGAGCAGAATCAGTCTCAACCACTTGGTGACACTAAGAATTCAAGGTCTTAATTGCTTAAGATTTGCTCAAGGGCCCAAGGTTAGTGACTCCAAGATGAGAAAAATGCATTTTTGAGCCCACAAAGAAGTCAAAATTTCATGGAGTGTACTCCCAGGATACCATGGGAAATATGCACGAGGCTATTTAGCTCATTCCAAAAAGGAGGAATAAGGAAATTAAATAGATGGATCAAGAAGTTGTGAAACTCAACAGGCAAAATATTAAATCTCAAGCTACTTTTCTGACATGTGGGTCAATCTGTGGAAATGATATTTGCTTCTAGATGGAGCTGACACAGTTATTATTTCCTTGGATATATTTTCCACACTGACTTCAGTTTCTATTCTCAGGACACTGGATGTGCCTGCCACACCTCTACCTCCCCAGCCTCTCCACTGAAGCTTCAACTTCACTGATTCATCCTCATGGATCCAGTATGCATCAGCCTACGGGGAAAGTGTTTGCAGATACTTTAAGCCTGTATCACATGGCCGGGCTCCCAAACTTTTTTTTTTTTTTGAAAAGAAGAAAAAGACAGTTTGGCAAACTTAGGAACTTAGGTTCTGGGTTCATGAACTATAACAAAGCTTAATATTGTTTGAACTTCTGAATTTATGGCTGGTGCTCACATGACTCATAGAGGCTACCGTGACCTCATTAACTCTCGCCTTTCACAAACCTCCGAGAGTAGAGTGTGGTGTGGGCAATGCCACAGTCTGATCTCACCAGGAAAACTAGGTGGGTCTTCCTGCACTGTAACAGCTGTGGCCTACGCACTGGTAGGTGAATATTGAAACAGTCTGAGATGAACAGGGTACTTGTGAGCTCTTTGGTAAACTGGTTCTGCTCTGGACTGTGGTTTGAAAGTGAAATGGCTTCCGTAGGCTCGTGTGTTTGCACACTTGGTTCCCAGCTGGTGGCGCCATTCTGGGTAGAAAGAATGAATGGCTGGTGGAGATGGGTCACAGGAAGTAGGTCTTTGAAAATTACTGTATAGCCCTGCTT
Organism: Mus minutoides; assembly: GCA_902729485.2. NCBI lineage: Eukaryota > Metazoa > Chordata > Mammalia > Rodentia > Muridae > Mus > Mus minutoides. Next base: position 47,526 of record LR750358.1, on the reverse strand, counting down.
TTGGCCTGAGCTCTCTGTTCCTTGTCTTAGGGTTTCATTGCAGTGAAGAGACACCATGACTAAGGCATGTTGACATGTGGGTCAATCTGTGGAGGGATATTTGCTCCCAGATGGAGCCGACATAGTCCTTTTCTTGCATATTTTTTTCACACTGCCTTCAGTTTCTACCCTCAGGATACTGGATATAGTTGCCACTTCTATTTTCCTAACCTCTTTTACAGGCAAACTTTTAATTGGGGCTGGCTTACAGTTTCAGAGGTTCAGTTCATTATCATGATGGTGGGAAGCATGGCACTGTGCAGGGAGGCATGGTGCTAGAGGAGCCAGAGTTCTACATCTCTATTCAAAGGCAGCCAAGTGGGGACTGTCTTGTCCAGGCAGCCAAGAGGTCAAGGGGAGGCTCTGCTTTATATTGGGCAGAGATTGAGCACCAAGAGACCTCAAAGACTGCCTACATAGTGAGACACTTCTTCCAACAAGGCTACACCTATTCCAACAAGGCCACACCTCCTACTAGTGGCAATACCCATGGGCCAAGCATATTCAAGCCACCATATTCCTCATCTGCCAAGCTGTGTGGAGAGCTACTGCTGCTATGGATGGAGATGCCTTGTTCTCCCCACTCTGATGGGCTTGTATCCTTCAAAACTGTGAGCCACAATAAGCCCTCTTCTATTAAGTTGTTTCTATCATGTATCTTATCACAGTGACAAAAAGGGTAACGTAAAAAGTCTTTGAAACAAATCAATAATGCTACACGTAAAAAAAAAATCGTTTTTGGTGTGTGGGTAGTTTGTCCACTTGTATGTCTCTTATCACATGCATGCTTGGAGCATTCATATAAAAGGGCATCAAATCCCCTGAGCCTGGGTTTACAGACAGTAATGGAGTCTGGGCATACGACTTAGGTCAACTGGAAGAGCAACCAGTGTTTTTAACCACTGAGCCATCTCTTCGGCCCCAGTGCTACACTTTTGAACCTGTGATAAGTGGGTGATTGTGGTGGTTTGAATTAGAATGTCCCTCACAGGCTCATATATTTGAATGCTTAGTCACCAGGGAGTGGTACTATTGGAAAGGGTTAGAAAGATTAGGAGGTGTGACCTTGTCGGAGGATATGTGTCATTGGGGGTGGTTCAGTGTCACGCTCTCTTAGTCTGTAGATCAGGATATAGTTCTTAGTAAGCACTCCAGCACCATGGACCACCATGCTCCCTGCCATGATGATAAAGGACTAAGCCTCTGAAACTGTAAGCAAGGCCTCTGTAAATGCTTTCTTTCGTAAGAGTTGTCTTGGACATGGTGTCTCTTCCCAGCAATAGAATAGTGACTAACACTAACTAACCACAGTGGTGTTGCAGCTAGAGGGGTTTGAATGAGCAATGACACCCCCCCCTGCCCCAGGTTCAATTATGTGAACACTTGGTCCCCAGCTGGTGGCACTGTTTAGAGGTGTTTGGAAAGCTTTGAGAGCTATAGGTGTGTGACTGAAGGCTGGCTTTCAGAGCCTGTGCTTCACCCTATATCCATTATACTCTCTCTGCTTTCTCTGTGTGAACAGAGCTGTGACCTCTCAGCTTTCTGTTTTAGTTACCTGTTTCTATGCTTCCTCTACCACGACAAGCTTTTTCTCTGGAAGTGTAAGCCAAAATAAGCACTTCCTTTTATAAGACACTTTGGTCATGGTCTTTTACCACAGCAGCAACAACAAAAAACAGCTAACATACTAGGTTCTGTTTTTTTTCTTTGTTTCTTTTCATCAGTGCTAATCTGTTTTCACCTTCTCTAGTTGCATCTTTGCGTGTGCACTTGAGAAGATTTCAAATCTTTTAACATCCCTCCTTTTGGATCCCTTTAGTAAATGTGACTAAAAGAAGCCATAATTTCCATGTCACAGAACAGACGCTTACTTTCTTGGAATCTCCTGTTTACAGTAAGTTCCATCACTGTTTACAAATTTCTCCCATAACCACTTCCAAGGGTTTTTTTCCACAGTTAGATATTCAGAAATGGCCTCATTACTTGTTAGCCTTATGTTATTATGATAACCTAACCTAACTAACTTATAAAGAGAAAAGATTTCCTTTGTCTAGCAGTTGGGAGGTTTCAGTACAAGACCACACAGCCCCATCTGTTTGGGCCTCTGGTAAAGACAACCCACCATGGTGGGTGCTTGTGATGGGACAATTCCTGAAAGAAGGTGAGAGAGAGCTAGTCAGGGCCTTATAACCACCTCCTCTACATACACTACATTGTTGAAACAGAGCTGGAGAGTGAATCCCTAAGACAGTGGCTTTTGATAAGCTGGGAGCATAGGAAGAGAAAGATATAGGCAGGTAGTGATTTCTTCTGCATTGAGCTGAGAAACATGATTTCTCCCTCAGTGGACTATTGGGAAAGATGAGTTTTACTGTTGATCATGTAGATACAATGTGTCCTTACCTGTACTGGGTAGCTACTAGAATGTTAGGATTATTCACTCTTTCTCATTCCTTTCTGTGTCCTGTGCACATTGTATAGGAAGGAATGTGAATTGGAGGCACACTCGGGAATTCACGTTCTGATTTGTCTCTAGCTCCTTGGCTCCTTTGCTTTCTTCATTCTTCTGCATGTCTAGGGTAACAAAGCATGCCCAGGCTTTTTCTTCAAAGACATTAGGAAATCAATGACAGAACAAAGGTCGAGAAGAAATATAGTATGGAATCTGAGGGCCGCATATTTCTAATCTTTTTTTTTAATGAGTAGTGGTAATTAATGTTGGCTATAGGTAACTCAATATAGAAATGTCATGATCTTGACAAATGTATAGACTAGCTTTGTTTTTTCAAAATGTTTTCCCATACATCATTGCTTAATTGCATATTTGTATGGAGTAAGTAACGTGATTATAATTGATAGTGATTCTTACAATTGCAAAAACTGAGGTCCAGACTCCAGACCATGTGTTTAGCAATTTTGTTTATCAATTCCAGTTTTTTTATTTTCCACTTTAGACTGCTTTCCAAGGATCACAGAAGAGGCAAGTAGGTGTCAACCCTTGAAAACTTCATGCCATATTACTCTGAGTAATATTGAATTTCCAGATCATTGTGGGAAGGATCTGGAAGGATTTTGATCAGAATACATTCTACTTTTTTTCAATTACAAAAAATAAAAATAAAAACAAAGATTTTCAGGTTGAAGTTTCCTCCTTTACTTTGGCCTCTCTCAATAAAATCTGCCATCCATTTAACAGCTATCTCATGAGATCCTGCACATACCCCTGTAATTACAGATGTTACATCATACAGCTATAATTTGTTTACCTGTCTCCCCAGCCTCCTGCTTTATTTTCCTCTACCCCTAGGGATGGTGAGACACAGTCTATTCATCTTTGCTCCCCCATACCTGGAACGTTGCTAGACACAAAAATTCAGAAAGTAAGTATGCATTTATCTGTAATTGTCACACCCATGGCCTCAGGCAACTTGCATGCATCTTCTCTCCTCAAGAGCTATTTGGACTGAGCTCTTCATAGTTTAACTGCTATTATTTAGTTAGTGCTACATTTTCTGCTATTGAGATAGAATATGTAATAGAATTATAGTTCTTAAGATTATTTTTCAAATATATCCAAATGCATATATTTATAGATTTTTACATGTTATATATGATATATATATACTCATATCTATGTATACATATATATGAATATATATATATAATTTTAATGTAAACAACTTAGAAATACATAGCAAAAAGTAACCTAAATAATAAAGTTTTAAGAGAACTTTTAAAAGAGAAAGCAATGATTACAGAACACCAACTCCTGCCGTCAATGCTGCAGGCTTATCCTAATGTAATAAATTTAGTTGTGTGGCTCTTTTAGAATTTAAATGCATATTTTTAAATGAATAAAAATTCATTTAGGTAATTATTAATTTAATTTAATTTAATTTAATTTAATTTGTTTTGAGACAGGGTTTTCCTATCTAGCCCTGACTTGCCTTGAACTCATTATGAAGCCTAGGCTGGCCTTGAATTCAGCCTCCCAAATGCTAAGACGATAGCCTGCTTTTTTACTTTCACTGATTCCTAATAACTGTCATAACATACAGAAATGAGCGATCATGATTTTTTTCCAATGTTTTTCCCCATTGCCAAAATTCAATGGTATGTATGTAATTATGACCTTCTTTTCCAATTAAAATGCAATGCTGGTTCCATGAGAGCGGAAACAACACTGTATTTACTCATACTTTAAAATACTGTCTTCGGGTTATAGCTAATGCTGAACCTCAATGAGAGCTAACATAGCATTGATTAACTAAGGCAGTCTGCATAGGGAGAGGAAAACAGCTCTTGGGGAGAATGCAGGCAGAACTGTGTGGGCTTGGCTGATCATGCTGAATCAAACCTGCATGTGATGATGGGTACCCAAGTCCTCCGGCATTAGCCTCTCCTTCACTAGTGGGTCCAGGGAGGCCCCAATCGTCCTAGGCCTGGCTTGAACATTACCTGTTAGATGGGTGGGCATTACATGTTTACTGAGATAGTTCGATCGATTGTCTGCTGATTTTTTTTTAAATTCTGCTATGGTGCAATCAGGGGCTTTGATGTGTTAGCTAAAGCTGTTGAAATTTTTGTTCCAAGCTGCCAATTTTCAGACTGCTCGCACAGTTTGGAAACTTTCTATTTGATTTGTAAGCTTTTTATTTACTTATTTTTTCCTCCTTTAAGCCTTTTGAGGGGAAAAAAATCTGCATTAGCAGTTATCATGTGTTTCCTGAACATTGACGTCTGATAGACAGTCTGTTAGGTCTACTGTTTCTGATCCATCTTGTCTCATTCGTGATGTTATTCTCTCTCTCTCTCTCTCTCTCTCTCTCTCTCTCTTTCTGTGTCTGTGTGTCTGTGTGTCTGTGTGTCTGTGTGTGTGAGAGAGAGAGGAGAGAGAGAGGGGAGAGAGAGAGAGAGAGAGAGAGAGAGAGAGAGAGAGAGAGAGAGAATGTGCACACATACTGGTTACTTGTTTTTTTTTTTTTTTTTTTTTTTTTTTTTTTTTTTTGTCAATTTGATCCAGGTTAGGGTCATCTGCTTCCATTAGATTGGCCTTTAGGTAAGTTTACGGTGGGCATCTCTTTGATGAACAATTGGTGTGTGGGGTTCAATTAACAGTCAGTGATTCTGTCCCTGTGCAGACGGTCCTGGAAGTACACGTAAGGTCGCTGAGCCTGAGCCTGGAGAGCCAGGCAATAAGCAGCCCCCTTCTGTGGTTGTTTCTTTAGTTCCTGCTTCCAGGTTCCTGCATGTTCTCCCTCAGGGATGGATGTGACCTGGAAGTTAGAAGATAGAAATAACCTTTTCTCCCTATCTTAGTTATGGTTTCTATTGTTGTGAAGAGACAGTGTGACCACAGCAACTCTTACAAAGGAAAACATTTAATTGGAGCTGGCTTACAGTTTCAGAGGTTTAATTCATTATTGTCATGACAGGAAGCACGGCAGCGTGCAGGAGAAGAGGCAGAGAAGGAGCAGAGAGTTCTACATCTTGATCTGCAGGCAGCAAAAGAAGACGGTCACACTGGCCAGACTTGAGCATATATGACCTCAAACTCCACCCCCACCCCCCATAGTGGCATGTTTCCTCCAGCAAGGCCACACCTCCTAATAGTGCCAGTCATTCAAACACAAGAGTCTATGGGGGCCGGTCCTATTCGAATCACCACTTTCTCCAAGTTGCTTTTGGTCATTGTGCTTATCCCAGCAATAGAAAGCAAACCAGATCACAGAGTAATTCTCCAGAATGAAGCTCACAATTTATGATCTTTAGCCTGGTTTCAGTAAGGCATCTTTTTTTAACTTAAATTTTTTTTATTGGATATTTTCTTTATTTACATTTCAAATGTTATCCCCTTTCCCGTTCTCCCTCCTCCAAACCCCCTATCCCATTCTCCCTCTCCTTGCTTCTATGAGGGTGTTCCTCCACTCACCCACCCACTCCCACCTCCCCGACCTCGATTCCCCTATACTGGGGCATCTATCGAGCCTTCATAGGACCAAGGACCTCTTCTTCCATTGATGCCTTCAGTCAGGCATTTTAACTCATTCATAGCTTGGTGTGTTGGAGTTTTCAACGATTTATTATTACTTTTTTATGTTCGTACATTTCCAAACTCATTTTTTCACCCTAGTGTCTCTTGGGAAAGCCATTTTAGGTTTTCCTAAATAACACTTTTTTTGTGTGTGGTTTTTAAATTTTTTTCTCATTCTATTTTTAATAATGATAAGCCTTCTTAAATGCTTTAACCTCCCTTCTAGCCTACCACCTACCAAAGTGGAAAAGAAAGGTTATTAGGGTACAGGAGTGGTTGACCTGTATAGAAATCGTTCTTTTGAGCAAATCCCATTTGCGTCGTCAGGAAATCAGCAGTTCAGTTCACAGGAGTGATCAGCATAGCAGCAGCTTGGTCCACTTGCAAACACTTTATGAAAATACCAGCATTTCATCCTGATAGTATTGGGTGAGTGAACACAAGTCAGAAGTAGTGCCAGGGAAATGTCTGCAATCCTCCAAAACCAGACAGGAGCCCGTCCAATGCAACCACAGTAGGGCCTTTTTATTTGAGCTAGCTTAAGCCCCTCAGCATTCCGCCATCATGCAGGACGGTTTTGGTAATGAAGAGCCCTGAATGTCTTGAAGGCCATGATAGCTCTCCAATTAAATGCCCTGAAGGCCATGATAGCTCTCCAATTAAATGTTTAAACACACACACACACACACACACACACACACACACACACACACACACACACACACACACGTGCTCGTGCACGTGTACGTGTGTGTGTGTGTGTGTGTGTGTGTGTGTGTCTGTGTCTGTGTGTGTGTGTTTAAGCATTTAATTGGAGAGCTATCATGGCCTTTAACATACTTGGCTGGTGCTGGGAGTCATATCATAAACTTAATTATTCCTTCCCTCTGCATTGGTGGTCATTAGGCAGGGGGTGGGCTTGTAACCTGGAGGTATAGATCTGTTGGAGGAATAATCTGGAGTTACTGGTCTTGTCAGGGGTACAACCTAGAGACATAGGTCTTGTTAGGGGTAAGCCTAGAGACTGAAGCTAGGCTCGGGTTTTGTTGGTGGGTAACTTAGAAGCTAATATTAGGTACTGCCCTGTGAGTTTACCTGAATTCAAACTTAGGTCAGGTTCTCTAGCCTGAGACAGCCAGGCCTCAGCCAAATTGGCACAAGTCAGCAAGAGGGACCATGACCACCAGGGATACCAGGAGAAGTTCTCGGCTGTGCCTTTCTCAGGGAAGTGGAGATCAAGAAGTGTTGCAAAGCCAGCTATGCAAGCCAGCCCTCATCACTCTCCACTGAGTCCTGTTTATACTCCCTGCAAACATCATGTGTCTGCCTCTTGCCTCACTACATACATGTCTTGCCTTAGCATGAGAGTCTGTCTTTGTATCAGCTGACATCACTCTGCCCGAATCCTTGGAAGTGTCAAGAAACCACCAGAAGGTGATTTTGGTGCATCTCTCTCTATGGAGTAATGACGGAGCTCTATGTACTATAAGCTGAACCAACACGTGCATGTTGTTAGCAGAATCCTTCATCACTCGTACTTTCTCGTGCTTTGTCAGCCTTACTGATCATACCCACTACTTGTACACAAGTGTGCAAGTGGTACATACTGTGGTAGAGGACTTATGTACCCACATGCTAGGATGAAGCTTACTTCTCTCCTGATTTATTTATTTCTTTAGCCCAGAGCTTTAAGCTTTTGATAACTACCAAGCAGGTCTCCTCTCCCGGAAAATGCCTTCTTCTCTGTGTTCAGGCAGGTGCAGGAAGACAGAGGCAGTGGCCTGAATGTCACCAATGGCACTTACATAATGAGGTGGGGGGGGGCTCAGGAAAAAAACAATGAAAACATCTTAGTTTCTCATAGGTTTTTGTTGGAGCCAGTTTTTGTCTTTTTAAAGCAAGCATCCCTGGGTGGGGACCATCAATGACAACTCTATTCATAGCCATACTGTTTTCTGCATTTGGCTCTTAAAGTCACCCTAGGGTCAAGTTCCAGTCCATTAAATCATCTTCAGAAGGAATCCTCTGTGAAGACCTCTGAAGTCAGAGCTGGTATCCCTGCCACAGATTTGACACCTTTTATTTCTTTAAACAATATCTCACTTTCCCAATATGCAGGTGACTCCAACATCACTGGTCTCTCCCTCAGGAATTTGCCTTGAGTGACTCGTCCTTATTATCTTTACCCATGAGGGAAATGACAAAGCCATTAATGGAGACTTGTCTGAGCTTTTGAAGGTCACCATGGTTTGGGTGCAAATGTCCTTCTCCTTGAAGGCTTTCTGTCTCCTGTTCTTGAGGCAGAAATGGCCTTGGGTGTCTGTATGAAAATTCAAATTTCCAGGCTTCTCTACGTCATCAGGACTGTGGTTACCTAAGAAATTGATGAACATTACCCGTTAGCTGTTTTAGCCTTCTTTTAGGGTAATAGAATCAGCAGAGCTATTAATCCTGCAATACAAATATGTAGCTGTACATGCACGTGCACGCACACACACACACACACACACACAGACACACTATTATACTATTAGATGATGGTTATGTGTATATCCATATATGTGTATGGATGTATGTAAAGTGAGCATTGGGTAATCAATCACCAGCTAAACAGTGAGACTAGCTCTAGCATGCATTAGAATGTTTGGCAGTTGTAGGGAGAAATGCATAATTAAAAATAATGAGAAAATAGCCCCGGAGATATCAATCTTGTGAGATTGCTCAATAAAGAAATAAGTAAAGATTTCATGGCCTAACTTCTTTCACCTATAATGTTTCCAAGAAATCTTGTTTCTTGCCTCCAGACAGTATGGGTAGATCCTAGTTTTCATGATGGCAACTTGATTGTTCTCACCTCTAGAGATTCCGGGGGTTAGGGGGAGTGTTTTGCATGGGATAGTCCGTCAGCAAATGCTTGTTGGTTAAGTGAATGAGTAATGTTGGAAGAGAAGTCAGTAAGCAGTAAGTCATGATGACTCTTTACTGCCTTCATTCACTCACCCAAGCCAGCTGGGCTCTGTTGTAAACTAGACATTGTTCTAAACACTAGATGTGTAGCAGTGAGCCAGGTAGACAAGACCTGCATTCTTAAGAAGCATCTATAAAAATCTGTACATGTGTATACACACACACACACACACACACACACACACACACACACACACAAGGTTTCTCAAGACAGGGTCTCTCTGTGTAGCCTTGGCTGTCCTGGAACTCCCTTTTAAAACAGGCTGTCCTTGAAATTATATATCCACCTGCTTCTGATGCTGGGGTTAAAGACATGAGCCACCACCTCTCAGCTAAGAAGTGTATTCTTAAAGAGATGCCAGAACATAAACCTACAAGAAAATATGCCATGGTGATCGACAGTCTATGGTTGGTGATGTGAATAGACTATGGCTGGTGATGTGAATACATTACAAGCTGGAAACTGGGAAAAGGGTCTTCTGGCAGGAGCTGGAGAGAGCTGTAATTGTGTTCAGAAGCACAATGCTGAAGTCAAGAGAGGGCTGGAAAGAAATATAAAACAAACATATCTAATAACTTTCTTATGCCTCTTACAGACTAATACAAATATAGGTCATAGTGTCAGCCTATAGGGTGTAGTCCTTGGAGCTGAGAGAGTGTAGCCATGTGTAATGTTGAGAAATAACCAGCAAAGGAGTTGGCTAGAAAACCTTGGACTAATTCTGATTCCTCTGAGGGCAGTCATTGGGTTGAGTTTACCTTTCTCTCCCCCTGGGAGAGACCTGGAGAACACAGAGCTTGCCAAAATCTGGGCTTGTTAATTTAATTGCTCTTTGTAGAGTTGGCTTTCCTCGTTTAATGAGTGTGTTCTGGGCAGCAGAGCCACCTCCTGGAAGGTTGCAGCTCTTTACTATCCCAGAGGAAGCCATATCTTCTTCACAAGGGTATTCTGGCTTCAGATTGGTGCCCGGCTGAGTTGGATGAATATTCCCTAAACAAATGGAAAGAATCACTCTAGTACACAGGGTTTCCTTGGCTGCACACATGCAGAATGGGGGTCACATAAGACACCTCTCAACTTGCAACTCTTCAGTCAACAAGAAAGATTTGTTAAGGCTAGGGAAAAAGGTTTGGGGTGGAGCATATCACAGCCATTTTATTGTCCTTCTCACCCCCCCCCCCAGGACTCCTCACAACAGCAACTAAGAATAGATACACATCGGTCCTCTTTTAAGCTCTCTCCATGTTTGCCTTTCTCCCCTAGACTGTCAGATATGGAGAATTCCTCATGTGGCTGCAATGGACGGCATTAGTCACAGGCAAACAGTGTACACTAAAGCTTCTGGCAGCAGTAACTTCAAAAGAATGTTCAGAATTCTGGATGGAGTTGGAATTGGAGACCCATGCCGGGAACAGTGAAGAGGGCATTTGACAAACAGTAGATGTTTCTTGATGGTCTGTGGGATCTAGATTTCTGCAGACACTTCAGGCTTACAGCATACATTTCATGCCTGTTCTAGACCTCCCTGTAAGAATGCTGGATTGAGACAAAGTGTAAAGGAAGGGATAAGGTAGCATTAGAAGGCAGAGCGAGCAGAGTGGCCATCTATTGACCCAGAGGGGGCTTTCAGCCCAGGGTCAGCAGAATCGAATCGGAGTTGGGTAGAGTCAAAAGCTCTTATCCCGTGATGATAACCGCAGGGAAGATGAAACTGTGAAAACTACTTTTTCCAAAGGCTTTCTAACCACGTATACAGAAGACTTTTCCCAACACACTTGCTCCTAGGTAGGGCCTGTGAATATGAGCAGATTTGATATAGAGTCTCCAAACCGACCTTGCAAAAATAGATCTTTTGTTGCTTCCCTCTTTAACTGAGAGTGGAGATGTCCCTAGATGGAAGGAAACAGCTGAAATATGGAGTCTTTGGTGAAGACCTATGTCTCAAAACAAGAGCTCGGTTGTTAACTTCTGTCCCCCGTGTCCCTTCTTTGAGCATGCTGTGACTGAGGGGTGGAGATAAATGCTGGCTACAATTGTAAAAGTTGCTCGTCTCCCCCTTTTCCTGTTCTGGGAATAACAATGAAAGAAGAAAGCCAGTGTTTTTAACGTCGCAGCCACCTCTGCAGTTAAAGTTCAATATCAAGGCAAAATTGGAGTTTTGCCTTGGTCAGGGTGTATTGAAAGGCAGGACTAAGGAAAGCAGCCATGTAAGATCTTAGGCTAGCCAGGCTGATGCATCTCTCCAATCACCTTCTTTCTCATTATTCCCCAAGGAGCCTGCTTGATCTGGAATTGGGAAGATCAGTGTTTTTTATGAGCACATAAAACTTACTCCTAAATCAAACTGTCAGTGTGGCTAACAACATTCCTTCTTCCTCCGAAGTTCTTGAGATAGACCTCTGAGGGATTTTCTGTACCACGTCAGTGAGGGGAGAGCCTGGAGGTGAGTCTAAAAATTCTTCAAGTCTTTCCACCAAGCTTCAACCAAAACATCAGAGCCCAATAGTCACTCATTTGAGACATCCCAGTGTAGTCTGGATGTGATTAGCACTGTTAAGCGATTTCACATCTGCCCTCGACTGTGAAAATAGACTGGTGTGTGAACTGGATAGAGTAGCAACCCAAAGAGAAAGTTGGGATTGCTGGGAGTTCAAAGCCAGTTCAGAGAGTTAGAGACTCTGGCTCCGAAGCTCAGAATTGGGACTCTAGCACCAGCTGGCTTCTGTTTGCAGCTAGTCTCATATGGCTACCGGACCCACAGAAGCTTAAGACTACAATGTTTCCACTTAGTATGTACTATGGAATTTAGTTTCCATTTAGTATGTACTTATATGACTAAGCTGGCTTCAAGAGTATTACTTAAGTACTTGTTAGATCAAGGCTCAATTTGTTATGTTGGTTACCTACCGATGGCTCATTTGTAAAGCAGTGATGGGAAGGGAAGGTTAGGAGGAGATGTCTATAGACTAACAAGAATCTGTTTCCTATATATTTATTTCACTGCAAATGATGGTGAGTCTGTGTGAGACGGTCTCTGTTCAGGGAAACAAAAACAGGAACAATTATACCTTATAGGTTAAGGTTTCTGTTTGCAGTTAAGACAGTTAAGAATAAATTCCTATTTGTCCTGTGCAGCTTAAGGTTTCTGTTCCTAGTTACCAAATAAGTTCCTGCTTGTCCTGTGTTAAGTCCTTGCAAGTTCAAGTTCTTATTTGTAATTAAGAATAAGTTCCTGTTTCCTAGATCTGATGTAAACTGCAAAACATATTTATCAACCTAAATTTGCGACCCCATTTACACTCAACCTTATTCAACGAAGTGTGTTCCTACCCCTGTTCCTTCCCGTTCATTTTTAACAATGTGTAACAGCCTACTTTCTCCCCCCTGTGAACACCTTATCTCTCCTAGAAAAAGGACCTCAAGAGGCTGGCAGGCTATTTTCTCAAATTCTGACTTAGCACCAGTCATCTGGTCAGTTCCAGGTGCACCCCAAAATACAGCTTGGTCTAATTGGACAATAGTGGATTTGGTCTTTTGTCCTTGAGGTTCTCAGGTAGATGTGGGATGAGAATTTACATGCAATCTAACTTGTAGCTATCAGTACTTAATGGCAACATTCTGTCGTTCTAACCATCAGTGCTGTTTTATGCCTCTTTCTTTTTCTATCTCCAAGCTGTGGAAACATTTTCAGTGAACATTTCTTTTGCTGCTGCTGTTCCCACTTTGCTGAATAGCAAGAGCTAAATAAGAAAAACATAAATACTCCAAGCATCAAAGAAACAATACTCAAAACCGCCTGCATGCCAGCATGGATCACACTCTTTTTGTAAGCAGCTTTATTAACAATGGTGAGGTTACAAAATAACACGACATGTGGGTTTCTTTGTTGTTCTTTACAGGAAACCAGAATGTTTTAAGCCAACGAGACTTCTGCCAAAATTGGCTGAATAAACAACCACAACAAACATTTGTTTTTTTAGGAGTGTCCAAGATAAACATTTGTGTCAAACTCTGTTCGAGTGAAGCTAAATGGCAGGTTATGGGGTAAATTGTTAATATTTTAATCCTTTAGTTCTAGTAATTTAGAATGGAAAGTATTGGGTATAATTTGTATTGCTATGAAAAGAATTCCTGTTCTTGCTTCCTTGTGCCTATGTTGGGGTAGGGGCCCAGCTCTCAGCAATTACAGAGGTGGAGTCTGCTGTAACTAAGGGAAAAGAATTGACCTAAGTCCATTTAACTTGATAATTTAGTCGAATTCCTAAGACACTTGGGCAGGATAGTGGGGGTGGGGAACCTGCCTCCTATTGCCACATAACTTCTATTTACACACTGTTGTAAAACACACACGGTATCATTATCACCCTGTCTTAAAGCATAGAACCTTTCAGGACTCCCTTCCTTATCACCTCAGCTATAAAGCTTCCGCTCATCCACACCATCAGTCTAGAGAACTGTGTTTAAACACCAGTCTCCGACCTTCTATTTGTGACCCATCCTTACAACAGGAAGTAAAAATGAAATGCGCTTAGCCTACTGAAATTAACTGGTGAGTTAGAGTTCACAGGTTAGTCCGGGAGCCTAGAGAAGATGGACATACTCTATTAAGATCTGGCTTCCTGGAGACACTCTTATCGGGTCTCTGGTCCATTCAGAAAAAGGCAGCTTGAGTTTTATTGTTTTGGCTGCTGGGTAACATGATATTTTCTGATAAGCTGAGCTGGTACATTTATTTAATCATGGAACTCAGGCATTAACAAAAATCACAAGACACTTCCTTTGAGAAATATAAACAGAAGTATATGTTTGGGTCCTAACTTGGGGCTGTCACTGAATAGAGGTCAGCACGAACCACAGTAAAAGCATGTAAAGTTTGCAGTTGGAAAGCAGATGTGCTTCCCAGGAACAGCAACTTGGAAATGGATTAAAGACTTTGAAGGGTACCGAACATTTTGTGTCTCCTTGCATTTGTGTCCTTAATGGTAGTGCAGGCTATTCTGGGGCTCAAATATTCACTAGCTTTCATGTACCATATTCTATCAACCTCAGTGCACCAGGACATGGCAAGCCAGCTGTGTATATTTCCTAAGTCTTCAGATTAACAACACAGAACATAAGTGATTGTAATTTACCCAGGGGCTGTAGTAGGGCTGTGGTTTACCTCTAGAAAGCAACTTCATGGGTTTTACCATCCTACCTTACCAGCTCCAACTGAGGTTCCTCTATTTCCTGTCTCTCTCCCCATGTTTTAAATCATAAGATGTTACAACACGTTGACTTTTATTTCATCCAGAGCCCTACGTCCTTCTCTTCACACACACCTACATTCTCTATTGAGGCACAGCTATTAGTGCACATAAATGAATCAGTCTATTCAATTATTTGTAGCCCCCAATGAAGTACCCTTTTCTCTCTCAAAATTACCCACATACTGTAGGCATTAATCAGAGGCATGTCTATACCGGCCTGAGAAGATGTGACGGCTGCCCTTAGCAAGTTGTGGCCAAATGATGCATTGAAAATGGAGTTTATTTCACGGATGTCACTGCATCACTGATAATTTAGGAGCTCGTCCAGTGATTAACTTGCTCCCCAAAATGTTTTCTCACAGAGTTTTGTTTTCCAGCCTGCACAGTCATGGAGTCAAAGGAGCAGGTGCCTTTAGGTTTTCCCCGTAATTGATGGAACTCCTCTTTCTCTCTGTATTTTTGTGCTAATGGCGTCTTACTTATTTACAGTTGTTTACAGTCTGTTCCTGAGTGTCACCGTTGAATACCCCAAACAGAACTTTTTGTAAGGGGTGATGAGGAAGGTTATTTCAAGAATGTTTTATTTGAACCACTTTTCACAGTTGGAATAAAATATAGCCATCCCTCAGTGTTCTTGGGAGACTGGTACCAGGACATGCCCCATCCCCTGCTGGGATACAGTGTGTGTGACACTCTCGTCCCATCTACAAAGTGGCATGTACTATTTACATACAACCTGCTCACATCTTCTCCTATAAGTTACATTGTTTCTAGGGTATTATAATATCTAATACAATGCAATTGCTATGCAAACTGTTGTGCTGTGTTGCTCAAGGGGAGGGGAAAAAGAAAATATTTGGTACATGTTTGTTATGCCTTTTTTTTTCCAGATATCTTCATCTTGGGTCTAGCTGCACCTCCAGATGTGTTAACACACAGACAAGGGGACTGGGCTTTAGACATGACTACAACAGCTACAACACACAAGTAATAGGAAAGGCTGGGATTGGTAATAACCAAGATATAGTTCAAGATAACTCTCCATCCCTCCAAATTCTCTAATTGTACAGAAGGCATGGTTGATAGGCACTTCTTTCCCCAAACAAATATACTGTGAAGAATAAACTGATATATTAAAGGAAAATATCCATCATTTACTACAGTTCTTTCCCTTTCTTCCAAACTTGGTAGATAACTCAAGGAAATGGTAGCAGGAAAATACACATTGCAAGGCGGGGTGACGTAAGCCTTTAATTCCAGCACTCGGGAGGCAGAGACAGACAGATCTCACTGAGTCTGAGCCCAGCTTGGTCTACCTAAATGAGTTCTAGGGCAGCCAGAGCTATATAGTGAGACCTTGTATAAAAAAAAAAAAAAAAAGAAAGAAAAGAAAAGAAAAGAAAAGACCCAACCAACCAACCAACTAACCAACCAAATAGATACACTTTGATTTGCAAAGTGGTATTAACAAAAGTAAATCATAAAGAGCATTATTTTTTGGGTTAATATTTTAAGTTAGCCATCAGCATTCCTCAGTGAGGAACCCATCTATTCATCTGGTGATTGCCAAGTCTGAGAACCCCAAATATTTCCTTCATCATCTCCATGTGAAAGAGGGGTCAGTAAAATTACTGCTATTGGCTATACAGCCAAAGGCTAAGCTGCAGTTATTGATATTCAAGAACATAGTGTTATTTGGTGATTATTCAGGCTAAAGTTAGAGGCAATTTGACCATACCTGAGTAAGATAAAGCTGTATCCGATGGTACATGCCTGTAATTCCAGCTACTGGGGATGCTGAAGCAGGAGGGTTTTAAATTCAAGGCCAACCTGGGCAACCTGGTAAAGTCCTACTTTAAAATAAAAAAGAGGGCTGTGAGTGGTGGCACTCAGGAGGCACTGGGAGTTTGAGGCTAGCCTGGTCTACTTAGTGAAACCATGTCTCAAATATTAAAATAAAGCGAGGGCTGGATATGTAGTTATCTCCCTGGTAGAGTACTAGTGTGTACCAGACCCTTGGTTTACCATCCAGAAAAAAAAAAAAGTCTCTATAAAGATAAGAGATACAAGTGGAAATATTTCTAAGAAGATTGCCAAATGATTTAAATTTACACTATAAACTAAATGACAGAAAACTGTTCATTTTCTGAGAGTAGGATTTTATGATAGAAAATGGCAGAAGCTTCAAGGACAGAATGAGGGGCTACATACCATTAACCCCAAACTGTCACCTTGTCATTTCCTAATAGAATGTATAGCTTTCCAGCCACATTCCGTTTAAAGCTTTGTGGCTGTGTCATGAGATCTGTTTAAAAGTTCTTTCCAGTCAAGTAGGGGGAAAGAAATTTTTTCTGTTAAAATATAGAATTAAGTCTGTATAAATGTAGACTATTTTCACTTGGAAATGTGAAGTGGGTATTTCAACTTCCTTCCAAGAAACAGAGAGGAAAATACTCCTTTGGATAGGAAATTGTATAGACGAGTAGGTTTCACGTGTACACCGTGGGAAAATCTCAGCGTGTGTAACTGCTATGAATTTAGGAAGCGAGCCTCCTTGGAAGAGTGCCTGTAACAAACTCCAGTGGCCCCCCAGTGGCTGCAGAATGAAATTGCTTCTTTCGTTGGCTACAGCCCTTTAATTTTGGTGGAAGGTGTGGGAAAGACTGAGGTAGATGGTGCTAAACTAAGAATTTAAAGCGGTCCAGGCACTCCTCTGGATCGATCTGAACCACCATCGCTGTAGTAAATGGTGTATATTTTCCTGGTGGCCCACTCACAGTTTGACCACATTGGGAAGCAATGCGTTCAGATACTGACCGGCACAGAGGACACCGAGCTGGCCCGTGACTCGCGGGACACGCTGTTGGGCATGGCCAGCGTGCAGCAGGACACGCCCACGGTGGCCTCGGGCAGCTCGTCGTCCTCCGTCCACTCGTTGAGCTCCGGGTTGAAGCACTGGATGCATTTCTTGTACTTCTTCTCGCCCTCGTTCCAGCCGCCCAGCAGGTAGGCTCGCCCGTGCAGCGCCGAGACACCCGCCGTGCTCACGCCCACGGGCAGCGGCGCCACAAAGCTCCACTGGCGCGCCGCGGGACTGAAGCTCTCCACCGTGAGCACGTCCACGCGCTCCCCGCGCGGCCCTAGCTGGCTGCCCCCCATCACGTACACCCTGTCGCCCAGCGCCACCGCGCAGTGCCAGCCTCGGGGCGTGCTCAGCTGGGGCAGCTCCTGCCACGCGTCGAGCGCGGGGTCGTAGGCGCACACGGAGCGCGAGTACGCGCTGCCGATGTAGCCGCCCGTCACGATCACGCGGCCGTCGGCCACGGCGCTGGCGTGGCAGCAGCGCGCCACCTCGAGCGGCGCTTTGGGCTGCCACTGGTTGGTGGAGGGCACGTAGCACTCCAGCGAAGCCAGGCTGCCCTCGGAGTTACGGCCGCCCACCGCGTACAGCAGCCCGTTGAACACGCTCAGGCTGAAGTGCGTGCGCTTGTGGTTCATGCTGCCCAGGTGAATCCAGGTGTTGAAGCGGGGATCGTACCTGAGATGAGAGAGGACCGGTTGATGGTGGGTGCAGGAGAACCCGAGTTGCAGAAGAGGGAATCATGACCTTTTCCCCACCCCCTGCAGGGAAGGTCCCCAATTCAGCCGCCTCTAACTTCCCCACCCCGTAGTGTTCTGCCACTCCCCCAATCTCATTCAGAAAAAAAGAGGATACTGCCTTCTCTCCCCATTCAGAAGATAGTTCCTTTATCTATACCCCCCAACAACCAAACTAAACCAAACAACAAGATCCCACCGAAATCTCTTCGCTCTAACAATTCCCCCTCACCCCGTTCTGTCCCTGGATTTAATGGGCCACAGGATAGGAACTGGGCACAAGAGGGAACCTGTACATTAAAGGCAATTCCCTAGTCATCTTAATTTGTTCCATTTTCTGACTCCGTCCTGTAAACAAAAATGGCAGTGACACTTATCCTGATTTTTCCCCCTTTCTTAGTTTGTGCCTTTTCTATTATTTTGTGTGATATTATCTTATTAAATGTATAAAAATGTTAAATTTTTAAAAAGGCAATTCTACCCATTTTTCAGACACCAATACCCCTAGCTCTTTCTTGCTGCTTAATTAGAATAGGCATTGCCTGATTAGATTTTTTCTCTTAAAAAGCTCTCTCTGGCCCTGACCATTCACTGCACTGCTAGAAAGCTAAGCCACACCTATGAACCTGTTAGAGAGAGACCAGTGGAATTATGTGTAAAAGCATCAACAAAGGATGGATCTCTCTTAATAGTTTCCTACTGGTAAAAGTTCCAGTCTATAGATTTTTTAAATTTTATTTTTATTTATTTTTAGTGCTGTAGTATTTTCGGTATATAAAGCAATACAAAGAAAACTGGCTTGAATATTAAACGTCGAGAAACCCAATTGAATTCAGGGAACGAGGCAGAGCCGGTGAATACATGGACCCTTGTTCACAGAGTTCAGAAGTTCTGTCAAGAGAGTTCACCTTTGTCCCAAATAAAATCGGAA
Organism: Mus minutoides; assembly: GCA_902729485.2. Lineage (NCBI taxonomy): Eukaryota > Metazoa > Chordata > Mammalia > Rodentia > Muridae > Mus > Mus minutoides. The sequence goes on along the minus strand of LR750358.1, from coordinate 28,708 downwards.
GTATAGCTCTAGATAAGAAAGGAGCGCTGGTCTGAAGCATGACCTGGAGGTGGAGTGCTTGCTTCACATAGTCAAGGTACCGGGTTCAAGGCCCAGAACCAAGAAGAAATAAAAAGTCTGAAAATCAATTGCTTGGATTCTTTTTTTTAAAGAATATATTTATACATATAAATATAAAATATATAGAGATAAATTATATGAAACATATGCCATAGTGAAAAATATACTAGTTACTTTGATATATCACATGCATATATGACTGTAGAATGATATTTACTAAGTATGTGTGTGCATGTGTCTGTGTGTGGGTATGTGCATGTGAGTGCAGGTGCCTTTAGAGGCTAGAAGAGCATGCTTGGTACCCTGGTGCTGGAATTGCAGGCTGGTGTGAGCCACCCGGTGTGGTACTGGGAACTAAACTCGGGTCCTCAGCAGGAGCAGTAGGCTGAGCTATCTTTCCAATGCTTTGTTCAGAGTCTTGGTGAGTGGTGGGTAAACACACATGAGACAATAAAGAGTATCCTAAAATGTCTGCTCCTTGGTCATGTTTCATTTTGTACCCCTGCCATGACATAAGTGCCTTTCATGAGCCCTTCACGTACATTCAAGTTTAATTAATTTCATCATAGACAAAGGTAATATGCATTTTTTAACGTTGTAGTATGGTTTTGCCCATTTTAAATGTGTTCAAAAATTATATAGTCTGTGCTACTTAACCTTCAAATATTTAAAACTAATTAGCTGCCATGTTTAAATAATTGTATTCTATTTACCAGCTATGAATCCCACAGCTGTCTATAGAGAAAACCTCAAGAAAATTTGGATTGTTTTATTATTTTTTAAATTTTTGTTATCTGTGTGAATATGATGTGTGTGTGTGTGTGTGTGTGTGTGTGTGTGTGTGATGTGTGTATATGTTGTATGTGAGTGCGTATTTGCTGTATGAGTGTGGGCCTGCATATGTCATGGTGCATGGAAAGAATCTGGAAGATGACACTGGGTGTTGATCTTTGCTATAGACAATGTGGCCCTTTTTTCCTACTGCCTGGTCCTAGCTTGCTGTCCCACAAGCTTCTGGCAATTCTTTTCTCTCTAGCATTGTCCCCATCATAGAGGGATGTGCTGAAGTCACAGGCTCACGTGCTGCTTCCTGTGTCTGGCACTAAACCATATCTCTGTCCCCTTCTGCAGATGAGGAAAATCTCTGCTGCGTCTGTATCAAATAAGGACCAATATTTAGACTATATAATGAACTGCAAAAATCAATCAAAACCCAATCCAGTCAATAAATGAATGAATGAACTGAATAGACAACTCTCAAAAAGAGAAAGCATTAAGAGTCAATAAGTATAAGGACTTTGTTCAATATTCTTAGCCATTGGGGTAGTACCAATTAATATTGCTTAATTGGAAAGGATATCATTAAGGCAACACATGACAAAAAGATTAGTGAGGGGGTGGGAAAAGAGGGACCCTTAATCACTGCTGCTAAGAGTATAAACAGTGACTAAAATCAGTACAAAGGTTCCTCAAAAACTATCAGCTGACCCAGAGAATCTGAACAACTCTAAGCCCACACACCATGGAGGCAAGCATACATCTGTGCTTCTTGCTGCACCGTTCACAGCAGCCAGGAAATGGAATCAGTCTAGATGTGCAACAACAGATGAACACGGACAGAGAGAACGTGAGAAACGCACAGCGGGAATGTTCAGAGATTTCAAAAATGAAAGCATGACATTTTGGGAGAAATAAACACAACTGGACGGCATTATGTTGAACAAAGTTAGATTCAAAATGATAGGTCCATGTTTTCTCATATGCAGAATTTAAATCTGTGTGTGTGTGTGTGTGTGTCTCCCTCTGTGTGTGTGTCTGTGTCTGTCTGTGTCTATGTGTGTGTATGTGTGTGTGTGTGTGTGTGTGTGTGTGTGTGATGAAAATAGAAAGGTAACCATAAAAGGGGAGGAAAAGATTTTAAGGGCAGGGTGGTAACAGAACTCATGTGATATGGAAACATGAGGGCTCTAAGGAACCATAAGGGAACCAATAAGAGAGAGGCAGAATAGGGAAGGAGAGTGAGCAAGGGGTATGCATAAGAAAGTGGAATGGCATGTATGTATAAATATGCTGAATAAAATCTATCCTTTTCCATGGTAACTGAAAAAAATTAAAAAGTAAAAATAAAAATCTAGGCTGCATATGTCTTGGATGCACTTTATCAAACAGGTGCAAAATGTTTAAAGCATTACTACTACAATTACTAGTACTAGTACTAGTACTAGTACTAGTACTAGTACTACTACTACTACTACTACTACTACTACTACTACCACTACTACCACTACTACTTGTCTAATGAATTAAGATAACAGGCATTATTACTCCTGGGTCAAGGCAGTTTCTCCACATTTCTTTTCATTGGCATTACCAACCAAGCAATGGGTACCTGCAGAAATTGCTGACTGCGTGCTTGGCTTGATTTCTTGCGTCATTCTGGTCCTCACCACCTGCTACATAAAGGAATCCATCCATCACAGCCACACACTGATTAAAACTCTTGGCTGGCATTTCTGTAAGCTTGCTCCATCCATTTTCAGGGTCTCTATATAAAATGTCTCTACTAAGGGACTTCTCAGTCAGGCCAGGGCGTCCCCCAACAGTGATCAGAACTCGGCAGCCACCTCTAATTCTTGTTCGCCTAGATTGCAATGTGTTTTGATGATAAGGTAGTAAGTGATAGTTCATAGCGTCCACAAGCAGTTTATGACAATCAGCGTCTTGCATCATTCTCGGTACGGTTTGAACATAATTGACCAGGTCTTGTGCAGAGATGGTGCCAAAGCGAATGTTGCTTAGAAGATCCGCCGCATGCTTCACTCTCTTTTGGTCGAATTCTAACCATCTCATTGCAATCTGGAATGCTACGAGCTCAGAAGGCAATTGTAGGTCGTCATCTATGAGAAGCTCATTAATCTGTTCAAACGTAAGCTTCATAAATTGTTCGGAGTCTGCAAATTCGATGAAGTTATCCCGGATGAATTTCTGGGCTGTTGCTTTTGCATTTTTCAAGCAGTATGTCTCAGCAATGTTAACCACATACATGCAGTTCTCCACACTGATCTCTCGGATCAGAAAATCGCTGCACATTTTTACAAGAGTGTGGATCTGGAGGTACACAGCAGCAGAAATGATGCTTCCTATCGTGTATAAAGAAAGGGTCAGCTTTCCCGTGTAAGCATACGCGATCACTGTGGCTAGCCCTAAAGGGGCGATATCATTGAGGTCTACCCTTTTCGTTGATGGATCATTTTTAAGGATGTTATAAAAGTACTCACTGCATGAAGCCATCACTGATTTATGGACATCAAAGGACTTGGTTTTGGTACCGATGACTAAGTCACATAGAAAGCTCTCTTGTCGCATTTTACTTAAACCTTCCAGGAGGTTGGGGCCATAAGAAGTGTCTGTTAGTTCAGAAGAAACACAGCTAAGGCTGTTGCTTCCCTCCAGAAGCCCGTTTAGCGCGTTCAGCTTGTTGAGGGGGCTGTCTTCTACGATGATAGTCATCTCATTGATCTCTGCTTTGTTCTTCTTGATAGTCTTCTTTTTGGGTGCCATGTTAGCAACAGCGCGGTCACAGTCAACGGCTCACTGAAAGAGAAGGATATGGGCATATTGTCATTGCGTTTTAGACTTTGAAATATCATACTAGAAACTTTTCTAAGAATGGTTTTGTAATTGCATAAAGCAGGTTAATCCTCAAAAATGTGTTTAAAGATAGTAAACGCGACTCACATCTCGGTGACGTTATTTCAAGCCTCAAACATGTGATTCTAGAAATGTGTATATTTTTTCCAAAGGAAATCTCCCAAAGGATGTATTGCCGAGCAAGTATGGCCCAGCAGCAACCAGCAATTCTCTGGTTCAACTGTGGAATGGAAACATTGAAAAAAGTGAATTATGACTACCTTAAAGGTTTTTCTCTAGAAAATATTAAAGTTTAGGAATCTATGCAAAAGTATAAAATATTATGAAAAGAGGAGCCTTTTAGCAATATCAGTGAAACCTACAATATTTGAAGCTATACATACAGTTAGAATTTAGTGACTCTTATATAATATATAGGATTTATTAGAGAGTGACCTGCCCTCTCTGCTCCAAACAGCATTTGTCTCAACACTTGCTTAGTAGCACATAGCAGGACAGCAGTGTGGAGCAGGAGGCTAGAGAATCTTGTTTTAGGCGCTGGTTTTGTTTTTTTGTTTTTTTGGTTTTTTTTTTCACTTTGCTCAAATCGTCATATTCATGTTTATATTTAACAAACATATGTCCTTTCTCATTGATTTTTTTTCAGTTACTTTCCAAAATGTGTTGAATGTCCCTTTGTTGGGTTTGTTTGAGGAAATTTAAAAAATGCTTTGTTCATCAAGAAGCTATAAGATATCCATCCACTACTGCATGGGATGCGCAGCAGTTTTCTGGAAATGGTGGTTCACAGTGAACATGTAATTTGTGCTTGCAAGACAAGATGGGACAAATGCCAACTGAAAGCCAGAAGCAGAGGAAATGTAGACCTTCTCTGGGTTGGTCCTTGGAAGAACCCAGGTAGCCAATGTGTTATTTGTGCACATAATGGGCTTTCAGAGAAACCCTGGACTTGGAAGAGTGATCTGTATTCCTTTTAGACTAAATGGCTAAGTAGCCTTGTGCTAGCTAGTTTTATGTCAACTTTACACAAGGCTAAAGTCTTCAGAGAGAGAGAGGAGAACCTCAGCCAAGAAAATGCCTCCAGAAGATCAGGCTATGGGCAAACCTGCAGGACATTTTCTTAATTGGTGAATCTTAAAAATTGTGGATGGGTCCAACCCCCGGCTCCTGGTCCTGGGTTCTATAAGAAAGCAGGCTTAGCAAGCTACGAGGAGTAAGTCAATAATTAGCAGTCCATGCCTCTGCGTCGGTGTCTGCCTCCAGGTTTCTGCCCTGATTTCCTTGGATGATGAAGTGGAAAGTTAAGGTGACTATAGGAACCGTAACTAAGAACATTTTGTTTATCTATTATTAGATACTTTTTTCTTTATCTATTATTAGATACTTTTTTCTTTATCTATTATTAGATACTTTTTTCTTTATCTATTATTAGATACTTTTTTTCTTTATCTATTATTAGATACTTTTTTCTTAGTGGTGTGTAGGTGTAGAGGTGATATATAAAACACAAATAACTGATACAGCAAAGGCCCTGCTAGCCAGAAAGGACTCAGACCACAGAGTTGAAGTGGATCTCAGAGAGCACCCTGAGGTGCCCTGAATAATTCTTCAGTTCTAAATCATGGTGGGGTCCAGGGCATCCTGAGAGGCTTCTGAAAGATTTTTTTTTTAACATTTTGATATGCTGAGGCTCTGGGGGGAAATTACAGCAGAAGATTCTGAATGAGTGTGATAGATAGACTTTAGAATCAAGGATATCTTATTTATGGTTTTAAATGTTTTCTTCTACCCTGTTAGTCTCTGTGTCATTTTTACATGAGCCAGGCCTTTTCCCTTAATACATTTCCAATGAGTTTTACAATATTAGAACTGTTAGCTAGAATTAAGAGGTGGGTGGTGGGAGAAGCAGGAGAAGCTACTGAAGACACTGGAGCAACAAGTGAGGGTGCTTTTGCAGGGAGCCGGCAGCTACAAACAGTGTTTTGATGACTTTTAGCCCAAGAGCAGGCTGCAGCTGGTACTGCACAGGACAGCTACAGTCCTTCCAGGAATGACTTCTGACTGGAAGAGCTGAGCAACAAGAGTTTTCGGAAACCACATTCGCTAGGGGAGATTCTGCAAAAGATGTAGGAAGGTGAAGAGCCAGAAGGGTCTGGAATCTCCCAAGGACCCCGGAGATGACAATCACCAGGAGAACTTGGACTGTTTTCCCGCTAAACTCTTTTAAAATATGATTCCTCAAAACGAAAAGGAAAACTTTGAAAAGTAAAGTTTATAATTGTGTCAGTGCAACAGCAAACAGCTAAGGCACAAAGGGAGTGGCCCCAGGCACAAAGGGAGTGGCCCCAGTGTAAAAAGAAATCAGCGGCTGGGAGGGTTTCTTCCTGCTGCCTCTTTTTTGTTGTGCTTGGTTGGTCTGGGTTTTGAGACAAGCTTTCCTGTATCTCAGGCTGACCTTAGACTTGCTATGTAGTAGTGAGGGTGATTGTGAACTTCTGATCCTCTGGCCTCTACCTCCTGAAGGATGGAATTACAGGTGTGCAGCATTATGTCTGGTTTTATGTGGTGCTTACTAATCGAACCCAGAGCATTATGTTTTCTAAGCAGGTATGAAATCAATTAAGCTCTCTCTCTCTCTCTCTCTCTAGGTAGCCACCTCCCAACATGGTTTGGTTTGTTTGTTGTTTTGAGCTGCTGGGAATCACATTCTAGTTGAGCATACAGCCAACAGATCACACCCCCCAGTTTAGTTTCCGTATTTTCTGTTAAGTGTTACATACAACACGAATGTAGAAAGCCTGTGGAAATTTTATGTGCATGCCAAAGTGTCTAGAGCAGTGGTTCTCAACCTTCCTAATGCTGTGACCTAATGCTATGACCTAATGCTATGACCTAATGCTGTGACCTAATGCTATGACCTAATACTATGACCTAATGCTGTGACCCTTTAATACAGTTCCTCCTGTTGTGGTGACTGACCCCTGTTGGGGCTTGGTCTGGTGCTGTGCACACAAATGCTAAATTCTGTACCCCCAAGATCTGGTTGCCCCGAGATGAGAGAATTCTCACATACACCAACCTTTGTTGTGTATGTAACCTTGCTCCCAATTTAAAGCTAATTGGTTAATAAAAAGCTAGAGCCTGTGATGGGGCAGGAGAGAGAGAAAGGTAGGATTTGAGGATTCCGTAAGGAATCTCAGGATAGACTGGGGAAAAAAAGGAGAAAGGGGATGGAGAGAGGAGGAGGCTGCCACGAGAGGAGATGGACTGTGAGCATGTGTCCATGGAGAAGTGCCCCTGGAGGACAGGCTGATGGGCTGAAAAGGCAGCCTGGGCAAGACTCAGACAGCAAGTAACAAAGGACATACGGCCAGGATGTAAGTTAGAAGAGCTCAGAAGCTGCCCAGTCTAGGCTTACAGCTTGTGAATAAAATACCAAGGTTTTGTGTCTTTTATAGGAGCTAGCTAGAATAAATAATTAGAGAACCCCAACTATAAAAATTATTTTTGTTCCTACTTAATAACTGTAATTTTCCTATTGTTACGAATTATAATATGTAATTATAATGAATTGTAAGTGACAAATGTCTGTGTTTTCTGATGATTTTAGGGAACCTTTGTGAAAGGGTTATTCGACCCCCAAACGGGTCTCGGTCTATAGGTTGAGATCCACTAGTCTAGAGCAGTATGGTCCTATAGGAGTATAAATCATATGTGAAATCTAAAACTCTGATGAGTTGCATCAGAAAGATGAAAATAGTAATAGTTGAAATTAATGCTAGTAAGTGATTTATTTACTGTAGCATATGTAAAATATTGCTATTTCACATGTAATTTTAATAAATTTGTTATTCATGCTATTAATAGCTAATTAATGCTAATAATAGCTAATATGGTATTTCACACTAAATTTTCAAAATCCCTGTGTACATTTTAGACCTTGGTTTGTCTTGCTTTGGGTTAGCCAGATTTTAAGGGATTAGTAGCCAGATGTGGCTGATGACCGTCGTTATTGGACAACAGAGCTCTAGAGACACATTGAGTATAGCTGAGAAGTCAAAAAAGACAAGAAAATTGGAAGAAACAAACAGCAGAGTAATGTTAAACAAAGGTATTAGTGATTATATTAAATATTAATGGTACAGGTTGCCAGACTAGATAAACAAAAGCAAGAGTAAAATACATGCTGTTTATAAAAGACTCCTATACAGACACGGGTAAGTAGAAAAATAAGTGGTTATAAAATGATTTCAAAGGCAATAATTAACATAAAATCCTAGTGGCTATTTTGGTATCAGGTAAAATAGACATAAAGAACACAAAAGGATTTTTACTAGTGATGGAATTTCATGATGATACAAATATAAGTTCAACATGAAGATGTAACCATCATAAATGCCTATGTTGATAATTATGGAGCTTCATGGTACCTGAAGTAACAAGTGACACAGTCAGAGAGAGAAACAAGCGACTCACAGTTACAGATGAGAAAGCTAACCCAACAACTGACGGAACAAGAAAACAATGTCAGTATCAAAACCTGAACATTACTAATCACTGACTTAATGGAACAGTATGTGCAACCTAAGATACAAATTCTACTAATACATTCAGAGTCACCCCACAATGCCTCAGCCAGCGTGTAGTGCATTGACGGCAGGTGGCTTCTGTGTAGAATACACTATCTGACAACAATGGAATGAAGTTAGAAACAATTACAGGTTATCCAGGAAAACTTCCGAGCTTAGGAAATTAAATAATATGCTTCTATATAATCTATGACTGAAAAAAGAGATTACAGAGGAATTTAGATCACATTTCAAGCTGAATGGTGATGAAAGCCTGGTACCAGTACAAATTCTATTACCTATCCACAGAGTGACCTTTGGAACTCTTTCAGCCTCTGTTGGCTACACAAAGAAAACAAGGCCCTCACCTGCTGGGTCAGATAGCCCTGAAAAGAATGACATAGAAGCATAGGGCCACTGTCACAGTAGTGTTGGGATCACAGCAGTCTGTGTGTTTGTGTGTGTGTGTGTGTGTGTGTGTGTGTGTGTGTGAGAGAGAGAGAGAGAGAGAGAGAGAGAGAGAGAGAGAGAGAGAGAGAGAGACTGGGGTTGAAAGGGTTAAGCAGGGATGAAAGGAGGGAGAGGGAAGAGAGGAGAAGGTAGGGGAAGAATTAACCAAAAACGTAGGAGATACTATGAAAAAGCCATATGGAAACTAACTACCTTGTAAGCCAATTAAAATAAGTTCAAAAGGGATATATATATATATATATATATATATATATATATATATATATATATATATATAGGCTAATGCTATTTCTTGAACTGTGGCTTATTTATCTAAAAAAACCCCAATCTTATTTTTGCTACATATCCTTATAAGTTGCTGATCAGGGGGACCCAGAGGAATTAAGGTGGAGCCAAGCTGAGCTGGAAGTCTCCTCCCTGCTGGCTAGCTTTCAGCATGCTGGAAGGCATTACCAGGCTCCATGGGAAGAAAAGTCATCGACATTCTCACCAGCACGCTGTGATTTCCTGTGCTACCAAGCGAGTTGTGCGCAGTGGTGCAGTATTGGCAAAAGGCTATGGGAGTAACCAACTGCCTTCTGCTGGGAGTTGAGGTCTCCTTCCATAGAGGGGATTCATACCCCATATGAGCCCGATCAAAAGCCAAGTTTGAAGAAAATCTTAGGTTTAGGGAGGAATCTGCTATGAATGCTTGGGTAAATGGATGCACTGTCAAACTGCCTTCTAAATATTTATGCTTATAGGCAGTCATAGCTCAGTGCTGTTTTCAGCCTTGGTTAGAGATGCTATATTGTGCAAAGAACCTAGTTGACTAAAGTGCTGAGAACTGAGTGCACTGTTAGTGTGTAGTCCTGTATGTGACATCTATATTAACCCTCCAAGGTTCAAGGGACATTGTAGAAGAGTGGGCAGAGTATGGGCTAAAGGATGAGGAGGAATATTGTTAATTGACATATGGACATTACACTCATGAAATCACAGAAGCTCTGTCATGATGATCATTACTCTCAAGTATAAGGTATTTACTGTGTGTACTGGCTAGGTTTGTGTCAACTTGACACAGCTGGGTTATCACAGAGAAAGGAGCTTCAGTTGGGGAAATGCCTCCATGAGATCAAGCTGTGGGGTATTTTCTCAATTAGTGATCAAGGGGGAAAGGCCCCTTGTGGGTGGTACCATCTCTGGGCTGGCAGTCTTGGGTTCTATAAGAGAGCAGGCTGAGCAAGCCAGGGGAAGCAAGCTAGTAAAGAACATCCCTCCATGGCTTCTGCATCAGCTCCTGTTTCCTGACCTGCTTGAGTTCCAGTCCTGACTTCCTTGGTGATGAACAGCAGTATGGAAGTGTAAGCCGAATAAACCCTTTCCTCCCCAACTTGCTTCTTGGTCATGATGTTTGTGCAGGAATAGAAACCCTGACTAAGACACTGTGCTACAGTGGATAGCCATGCACACAGGAATAGAAGTGTAGCAGAGATGATCTGGGTGTTTGTTCTACTAGACTTCCTTCCTTCCTTCCTTCCTTCCTTCCTTCCTTCCTTCCTTCCTTCCTTCCTTCCTTCCTTTAAAATTTACTTATTTTATGTATATGAGTACACTGTAGCTGTTTCCAGACACAACAGAAGAGGCAGAAGAGGGCATCAGATCCCATTACAGAAGTTTGTGAGCCACCATGAGGTTGCTGGGATTTGAACTCAGGACCTCTGGAAGAGTAGTCAGTGCTCTTAACCACTGAGCCATTTCTCCAGCCCCCTCCACTAGACTTTCAAAGAGTAATAAACATTTTACTCAAAAATATAACTAGAAGGTGCACATTGAAAGTCCTTCTACAAAGCCAATATTACTATAATAATATAACCAGGTAAAGACACAGGCAAAGAAAACTGTGGGCCAATATGAACTAGCTGACACCCTGATGAAAATGATGTAAAAATACCCAGTAAAAGCCTTGCAAGCTGAATTCAGGCATGTGTGGAGAAGGGCGTCCACCAAGTCAAGCTGGCTTATTCCTGAGATGTAAGGATGGTTCAACATATATAAATCTATAAGTGTAATAAATCATATAAATGCTCTTAAAGAAAAAAACACGAATATATATAAAATCGTGTTTTTATATGTATATAGCTACATATATACATATAAAACACTTATATGTATATATATATATGTTATATATAATATATATGTGTGTATATATATATACATCAGATACACACACACACACACACACATATATATATATATATATCATCATATATATCTGATGTAGGAAAAGCCTTTGACAGAATCCAACATGCCTTCATAGTAATGTAAGTTCTAGAGAGAGTAGGGCTGAAGAGTTCATACCCCAACACAGTAAAGGCATATGACAAATCCACAGCCAGCAGCATCCTAATGGGAGAAAGCTTCATGTGATCCACTTAAAACCAGGATGAGACAGGGCTGTCCACTGTCCCTCAGTCTTATCCAACATAGTGTTTAAAACATTAGACAAGAGAATGGAATTAAAGGGATGCAAATAGTAAAGGAAGTCAAATCATCTATATTTTGCAGATGATATGATATTATACATAAGATATTCTACAGAAAAAAATCCACCCAAAACCTAGAAGTAGTCAACAATTCATCAAAGTGGCAGAGTATGAGATATACTTACAACACCCAGTAGCCTTTCTGCACACCAAAGCCAAGATACTGAGAGAGAGAGATCATGGACATACTACCATTCACAATAGCCTTAGAGAATTAAAATATCTAGATGTAAACCTAGCTAAGGAGGTGAAAGACCACTGCGATGAAAAATTTAAGTCTCAGAAGAAAGACTGAGAAAGACACAAGAAAATGGAAAGACATCTTATGTTCATGGCTTGGTAGAATTACTATCGTGAAATGATCAGCCTACAAAGGCTGTTTACAGATTCAGTGCAATCTCAACCAAAACATTCACACCATCCTTCCTAGAAATTAAAAAAATATCCTGAAAGTTACACAGAATCACAAACACTCTAGACTGCCAAAACAATTCTAAGCAAAAAGAATAGTCCTCAGAGGGATTACAATTCCAAATTTCAAGATGTTTGTGTAGGAAAGGGCCATCGGAATTGGATTCCACCTGCAGAGGAATTAAGACCAACAGCTGACAAGTGGGACTTCATGACATGAAAATTATTTTGTACAGAAAAAAATCAAGTAAAAACAAAGTCAACAGAATGGGAGAGAATCTTTGCTTGCTGTGCATCTGACAGATGATTGATATCCAGATTATTTATATATATAAATATATAATGTATACTCAGAATGTATAAATATATATAAATTTGAATATATAATGTATATTCAGAAACAAAGATATAATTACATACATATACACATACATAGTTATAAATACATACAATATTATATATTTATATATTATATACACACATTATATGTGTGTGTGTGTGTGTGTGTGTGTGTATGTATGTATATATATTGTGTGTGTACTCAGAAGCAAAGATTGAAGAAAACAAAAGGCCAACTAAATGTATGCTGTGGATCTGAAAAGAGAGGTCTCAAAAGAATAAACAAAAATGGCTAAGAGATATGCAAATTAAAACAATCTTAAGATTTCATCTCACCAAGTCAGCATGTATAAGCACAGGAAAATAACTGGCAACACATTCTGGTGATGAGATGGAGAACAGGGAACAGACATTCACTGATGGTGGCATTGCAAACTGGCACAGCCACTTAGCAAATCAGGTGAACGGTCAAAAACCTAAAACTAAATCTACCACTTGAGGTAGTTTTAATGAGAGTGGCCTCTATAGAGTCATTTATTTGAATGCTTGGTTCCCAGTTGGTAGAACTGTTTGGGAAGGGATAAGAGGTGTGGCTTTGTTGGAGAGATGTGTTGCTGGGTATTATCTTTGAGGTTTTGAAAGCTCATGCCTTTCCCAGTCTCTCTCTCTCTCTCCTTCTCTTTCCCTCCCTTACCCCTTACCCCTCTCTCTCTCCCTCTCCCTTCCTCTTCTCCCTCCTTTTTTTACCCTCTGGAACCATAATCTCTCAGAGCTATTTTTTTCCCCTTGTTCTGGTCAACCCCACTCACTCTGCTCGACCCTGCTCGCTGCGGCCAGCTCTGCTAGCTCCGGCTAGCCCCACTCGCTCCGGCCGCCCCCGTACATCCCCCGTACAGCCCCGCTTGCTCCAGTCGGCCCCGCTCGCTCCGATCGGCTCCGCTTGCTCTGGTTGGCCCCGCTTGCTCCGGCCGTCTCTGTTCGGCCCTGCTCACTCCAGCTGCCCCTGTTTGGCTCCGCTCGCTCCGGACAGCCCCACTCGCTTCGGTTGGTCTCTCGGGTCCAAGGATTCATTTCTTATTATTCTTCATAAGTACGCTGTAGCTGACTTCAGACACTCCAGAGGAGGGCGTCAGATCTCATTACGGGTGGTTGTAAGCCACCATGTGGTTGCTGGAATTTGAACTCATCACCTTCGGAAGAGCAGTTGGGTGCTCTTACCCGCTGAGCCATCTCACCAGCCCCAGAGCTATTTTTATTAGTCACCTTGGACATGATATTTTATCAGGGCAATAGACAAGTAGGATACCACTCCTTGGTATATGCTCAGAGGACTCAACATCATAACCCGTAGATACTTGCTCAATGTTTTCATTGATGTCTATTCACAATAGCTAGGAAATGGAAACAACCTAAATGTTCTTCAGTTGATTAATGAGTAATGAAAATGTGATACATGCACACCACAGAATACACTCAACTGTAAAGAAAACAAATGAAGTCATGAGACTTGCAACTAAATGGAACCAGAAAATATACTGAGTGAGATAAAGCAGACTCAGGAATTTTGAAAGCTGAATGTTCTCTCATTTTAAGCCCCAGATATTTAGGTGTATGTAGTGAATATGGTGATGTATGTAATGAATACAGATAAATATGTAACCTGTAGTAACCACAGAAACCAGGTGAGTCAGATGGGACCAAGGAATAACTCTAGAGTAGGGAATAGTGGGATTACAGGTACTATGAAGGGAGGATGGGAAAAATGGTTGGGAGGTTTTGACTAGGGTTGGAGAAGGAGGACAATACAGAGGGAGAAGAGGGGAATAAATAACACTAAGAAGGTTTGAAAAGATATAGTGAATCACACTACTTTATGTTTAATTAAAATTATATATAGATACATATTTAAAAGCTACACCATTTGGTGGTTTATGTCCCCCCTCCAAGAGCCATGGATGATCTAACAAGAATTCTAGTACCAAGTATGAGGACACCCTCTAGAGTTGTTGGTCAGCAGAGTCCAAGAGAACCCCCTAAACAATATAAGCTATTGCTGCTCTTTGATGCCTTCCGGAATTTGAAGGTAAGGACCTGTATTTGAAGACACCATGCCCTATTCAACATAGACATAGGACTTGGAGGGATGGAGCTGGACCTGACCTGCAAGCCTTATCCTCAAGGACTGACTCTCATAGAATCAGAAGGTGCTATGTAAGTTGTCAAGGTAGGAGAGCAATCAGTAGCTCTACCTAGTTATAAAGCCCGTGGTCCACCAACATGAATGAACAAGCAAGATACCCCAAATGGTGACATAGTGACATTTTTACCATGGTAGTAACCAACAGCTGTATAGGCTGGAGGGAACTCATGCCTGCTACTGTAAACCTGGCCAACAACCCCTGACTCAAGAGATCAGACACAAGAGTACAAGAGGAGAAGTTACTATTCTCAAACTTCTACACCAAAATATTTCTATTTTCTAAGTGCCATCCTTATACCCACCGATAAGAATAATTCTTACCATTCATCAAAGAATGAATTCTTCTTTTTGCAAGAATTGGAAACTTTTATAGAGATCCACAACTGGTTAACATGCAGAGAATCAGTGAGCGTGGTGCCCAGCACACCATATAGGCTCTGCCCAGCCTATATATCTGCAGCACAGCTCCTGTACCTAAGGCTCAGGGAAAATCATGAAAGATGGAAGATGAAGAAGAAAGTCTGTAACCCCCGGAGGTTCAGGATGCCTATTAATAGATGATGTCCTCTAGACAAGACAGGGGAAATGCACGGGTACAGGATATTTGATCACACTGTGGACCATGAGACTGTGTTATTTACTGAAAAAAACAAAACAAAACAAAAAAACCAAAAAACAAAAAAACTGTTTTTAGTCGTGAGGTGGTTCAGTGCTAGCATACACCTTTAATCCAAGAGCTTTCTGTTTTGTAAACAGGATTGAATAAAGTCAACCATAGGTGGAGCCAGCTATCAGTCAATAGGGAGTGAACATAGGAAAAGGAAGTCAGGAGGATGGATAGAGAGACACAGGAAGTAGAGAGGGACATTTAGTTTGAGGGATTTTGGAGACAACAAAAGGAGAATTTCTTTTTCCTTTTGGCATGTCAGCTGAAGAGGAAGGTCAGCAGGGTGCTTTCTCTGCCACTTTATGCTATCAGGTTTTACCCAGCAGCAGGCTCTTGAGTCATTAGTAAAATCAAACAATTGAGATTTTGTTACAAACAACAATCCACCTATGAAATCTCAACAGTATGGTTCTTCCCTGGAAAAGATCAGCATAATAATACTGCTGCTGGTTGACATGCCAAATATATATGTTTATTTGACCAACCACGCTCATTTTAATTTATTTATTTGCCTACAATAATTTAGAACACTTCTTTTCTATTTCAGAATAAATTCTGACCGCATTCTATTTTTTGTTTGTTTGTTTGTTTTTGTTTTTCGAGACAGGGTTTCTCTGTGTAGCTGTCCTGGAATTCACTCTGTAGACCAGACTGGCCTCGAACTCAGAAATCCACCTGCCTCTGCCTCTCGAGTGCTGGAATTAAAGGCGTGCGCCACCACGCCTGTTTATTGAACTTTTGCATGAACTGAAAGCCGGAAGAGGGTTTAACCTGATTTTTACAGCTTTCCCCCCTATGAACTAAGTTTATGCTTCGTAGCAAACCATTTGTGTGCCAGCACTTGATGGCCTGATCATCATCACGTTTCCCATTTGCCAGAGGTGCTGGGATCTTGTCTGGAACTACTTCCTCTCAAACAGCTGTTTGAGTCCCCAGAATCAACTCTTTCTCAGATAGAGATGAGTCGGACAAGATTTACATGGGATCTACTCAACTAGTTTTGAGTTATCACCCAGCAAATAAAATATAAGAGGCATACTTAGAATTTCAGATAAACCAGGTACCTTGCTGTAAAGTGGCTCAAAGTTTTTTGTTCGTTTGTTTGTTTGCTTGTTTTCTCTTTTAAGTTCCTGAAAGAAATACACAATCCAAAAATACATCTAGAACCACTGGGCTGATGTTGCCAAGAACTGAAAACCTAACGGTGCCCTCACCAGGAAGTGGGCAAATCTGTGTCAAAGTATTGACGTTACATAAAATCATTCCTCTTCTCAACCTGATTTCTGGGCAAAGCCTGCAGAACAGTGGTCACCTATGTGAGAGCGTTCTTCCTACTGCCCACCACCCCGAGTGTGCACGTGTGCTCAAGCATCACTGTCACTGTCGTGCACCCGGACTGGGATCCCACAGGACTTCTGGCTAAGGGTGAGAATCAGCTGTGCTTGCCCCCTGTCCCTGATGCATTCCAAAGGCTGCATCTGTTGGGGCCCGTCAGCTCTGCCTCCCAGAATAGAAACAGACATGACCCAAGCTGCCCATTTTTAGTTAAGTCCGCCGAAACAGGGATTCCACTTTGTCACTTTGTCACCAAACTTATTATTTTTTAAATGTGAAACATAAATCAAGATAACCATATGTGCACATTTAGTACAAAAATCTATATTTATTTTCTGTCAACTAACAAAATGTAGGGTATTTGCCGGGGTCGGGGTTCAATTTTGTCGAGAAGTTATATTTTGGGGAGTCAGAGGGTTCGTTTGAGTTTTGTATTATTAATGCAACTAAAAAATTGTGTCTCTCCTAAGCTGTTGTGTTGACTAAACCACGTTTAAGTGGCTGCTAATGGAATTCTAAATTTCCTGAGCAAGCCCTAAGAATTTTCTTTGTTCTCTATAAAATAGTGGAAGAAAAACGTATACGATTTAGAGATTTAAAACAATCATTACAAAGCTCATGTAATTTTACTTTTATAGCGTATCACTCATACATATCAGTTACTGTGTCTGTTTCCTTGGTTACAACATTTCTCAAATTCCAGGACAAAGTTTTCTGTCTCCCAACTTCAGATCAAGGGACATGACCTGGAGATACCCTGCAGGAAAATAGCTCTATTGACACCAACACTCAGACAACCCCACTGTCTCCCACCCACACAGCCATACACACCCTAGGATCCAGTCGGCCCGGAGTTGGCAGTTGCGGTCCCAGCTTCTCTCTCCCGGGGTGAAGTGAGAGCCCGCTGGTAATGGGGAAGATTGAACAGCAGACTCCTTTGGGGAGGTGATCTGTGGAGAGAAAGGGAGGGCGGGAGAAGTGAAACCCAGTGAGGAGTCACCAGCCGCCGCCTGACAAACCCTAGTGGCAGTAATTTTTAGAATCACCCCTTGCCCATCTCACTGGAGCAAACAGGCTGAGCCTGCGCGCTGGCCTGGAGTAGCCTGAGCCCTCCTCTCCCTCTTTGGTCTTCAGCTTGAGGGCAAGGCTGGGGAAGAGGGCGGTGCCCTGGTTGGTGGAGAGGGGTTGAGTTTCTTGACCTGGCCAGGTTGTTTGGTTCATTTGTTTTTAAGTCAAGGACTCAATGGATGCGAGGAAAGAAAATTAGCTAAACGGATGTTCAACTGCAATTGATGGAAGCAGGGACTTGAGAATTGTTGTACGGAAAGCATTGTGGGCAAAAGTTAGTTTTTAGGAAGGTAAATAGCCGTCACCTCAGGTCCTGTGAGGAGACTGGTTATAAATAGACTGGTCTGTAGAGGAGGAGACATGTTTACCAGGACAGGAGATATTCTGCTACACATCAGTATGGAGTTGACATTTCATAGTTTAACAAAGCCAGGCTTGTGACCAGCTCTCCATCGGCCATTGATTCACACGAGGGTCCGTGATAAACACACTGGTGCAGAAGCATGCTGGGAAATGCCTACTCTGGCAACATTTCATGCAAGAAAAGCAATTCAAATGATTGTAATTGACAGAGGGCTTTTAATAGGCACCTAGTGTACGAAATGACTGTTCTAAAGGTCAATGTGGTTTCATCTTCAGTAGCAGACAGATCATTGAAAAGAAACTTCCTAATTAACCTACATCAGTCAGATGTTGTCCGTGGCCTACTGAGAAAACTTTCTGCATTCTTTTTTTTTTTTTTTTAAAGATTTATTTATTATTATATGTAAGTACACTGTAGATGTCTTTAGATACACCAGAAGAGGGCATCAGATCTCATTATGGATGGTTGTAAGCCACCATGTGGTTGTGGGATTTGAACTAAGGACCTTCAGGAAGAGCAGTCAGTGCTCTTACCCGCTGAGCCATCCTACCAGCCCCCTTTCTTCATTCTTAAATGCTACAACTGTGAGGAGTCCTGGATACTGGGGGCAAGAAAGAAAAATCACGAAGAGAGAATTTAAAGATGCAGAGAGGCTCCCAGAAGCCAGACTTTTGGGACCATTGCATAGCAAGAAAGTATAATTAAAATGTATGTAGTCCAGGGTTCCCAATGGAGGAGCTAGAGAAAGGACCCAAGGATCTGATGGGGTTTGCAGCCCCATAGGAAGAACAACAATATCAACTAACTAGTACCCCAGAGCTCCCAGGGACTAAACCACCAACCAAAGAGTACACATGTAGGGAACCATGGCTCCAGCTGTATACATAGCAGAGGATTGCCTTGTGGGACATCAATGAGAGGAGAGGCCCTTGGTCTTGTGAAGGCTCAATGCCCCAGTGTAGGGGAATGCCAGGGCCAGGAAGCAGGAGTGGGTGGGCTGGGGAGCAGGGGAAAGGGAGGGATGAGATAGGGGGAGGGGTAGGAGGAGAAATGAGGAAGGGAAATAAAATTTGAAATGTAAATAAAGAGAATATCTAATAGCAAAAAGTGCATGTAGCCTAATATGTTAAAAATAAGCTCAAATAAGTAATAAACAGAAAATCAATGAAAAAATAAGAAAAACTGAAAACAACGGTGTTCTAATGACAAAATGGCAGCTTGGTAAGATCCAACAGAGGAGTGGCAGTTGGAGAATCTGTAAGACAGGTATGATGTAGAAAGGGCTCCTTCCCTCCCTCCCCATTTCTTTGTTTACCTTCTTTCTTTTTTTCTCCTTCCTTCTTTCTCTCCTTTCTTTCTCCTTTCTTTCTCCAAGACCAGGGCTTACTATGTAACTCAAAGCTAACATGGAACTCACTATGTAGCCCGGGATACCCATAATCTTAAATGTTTGGATTCCACTCATGGATCCTTAGCACAAAAGGTGGGAGAAGCAAACACAGGCAGTTTATTTAATGGTTCACACTGAAGTCATTCTACTGTTGTTTTTGAAATGAGGTCTTACTATGTTGCCTGGGCTAATCATGAAAGACTCAAGAGTTCCTCCTTCTTCCATCTCCATAATACCTTGGCACATCTTTGTATTCCAGTAAGCCTCGCCACCTTGACGCAGGTAAAGGGCCAAAGCATTCAACCCTGTTTTCCGTAGACCAAAAAACCCACTGCTGTGATAGTACAATGGTGTAAGCCGGTAAAAGCCCTGTGTGATAGAACTCTGCACTAAACCCATCTGGTCCTGGGCTTTTTATTGGGGGAGGGGTTGGGAAACTATTGATGACTGCTTCTATTTCATTGGAAGAAATGGGACTGTTTAGATCATTAATCTGATCCTGATTTAACTTTGGTACCTGGTATCTGTCTAGGAAGTTGTCCATTTCATCCAGGTTTTCCAGTTTTGTTGAGTATAGCCTTTTGTAGTAGGATCTGAAGATGTTTTGGATTTCCTCAGGTTCTGTTGTTATGTCTCCTTTTTCATTTCTGATTTTGTTAACTAGGATACTGTCCCTGTGCCCTCTAGTTAGTCTGACTAAGGCTTTATCTATCTTGTTGATTTTAGACCTAATTCCAACTCTCCTCAAACTATTCCACAAAATAGAAACAGAAGGTACTCTACCCAATTCATTCTATGAAGCCACAATTACTCTGATACCTAAACCACACAAAGATCCAACAAAGAAAGAGAACTTTAGACCAATTTCCCTTATGAATATCGATGCAAAAATACTCAATAAAAACCCTGGATGAGCTCTGTCTTCTGAACCTACAGAAGGCAGGATGGCAGGGCATACACTTACAACTCCAGCATTCCTATGGCAAAGTGGGGGGTAGAGACAGGGAGACCGCCCAGAAGCTCACAGGCCAGCTTACAGGGCATCCGTGTGCTGCTACTCCCAGGTGCATGCTTTCAGGAGCAGGGTGGGACAGTGCAGATTTAATAAGCGGAATTCTTATCTCATTCAGGTCATGGGAAACTGAGCTAAGAAGACCAAATCAAGGATGGAGGACACTTTAGAAACTATTCCTGTGGAGAAGAAAGAGAGAAAGGGGATCACTCCGTAGACTCTTTATCAGTGAGTTATGAATTAGAACCATGGAAGAAAGTCTGAGAAGCTACCGCAAGCAATGGGAAAGTACACAGACTGTGTGGTTAGGAGCCGCCCTGCAAACAAAGGATCAAGGAGAGGTGACAGGCTGGAGGAATCTTTAAAACCCAGAGCCCACATGACTTCAAAGAAGCTATCTGTGGGGCTAAAGAAGATGCTGAAGACCATCACTAGATACTACTCTGAAGAACGTGGGGAAAAAATGATATAATCAAAATAATGTTTTAAAAATTACCTCTAGGCAGTCTGGGAAGAAAAGAGGCCTATATAGTCATGTTCCTGTGGGAAAGAGCCGAGTCACAAAAAAACCGCATCATCAATGGTCACAATGCAGAAGGACAAAAGGCAAGAAGTACAGAAATCCAAAGAGCCAGGAATGGAAGAAGAGGGAACTTGGGTTCAGTGGAATCTCATGGTGGTGGCAGCTACTTTGGACCAGGACCAGAAAGTAACTTTATTTGGGGTTGGGGATATGGAAGTGGCCATGAATTTGGGGGTGGCTAACATGGCTATGGTGAAGGGCTTAGGGGTGGCACTTTGTAGATAGCCCTGCCTAAGGAGGAGGATGAGAAGGAGGAAGAAGGGGAGGAGGAGAAGGAAGAGGAGGAGGAGAAGGAAGGGGAAGAAGAAGAAGGGGCCGAGGAGGAGGAAAAAGAAGAGGAAGAAGACTGTGGTGGACAGCTGGCTATGACAAGCAGGATTGGGGCAAGAGAGGCAATTATGGCAACTGCAGAGAAGATGACAAAAGTATAAAATATAATGACTTTGGATGTTATCCTCACACTGTTTTAGCCACAGCATAATGAAGAGGGAAACTTTTGGAGGAACCATAGTGCACAGGAAGTTGAGGTTCCGGAAGGAGAGGAGGAAGTGGGGATTATGGGGACAGGAGTCGGAGCCGAGTTTCTTCTGCTGTGGGTTTCAGGGTATAAAGCAGAGAGGATGAGCATCTAGAGGAACCAAACAGCTTCAGGTTGTCAGGTAACTGTGTTCAGAGGATTCTTATCTCAGCTGAACACAAATGTGGAGTGATCCAGCCAGACACCAGAGCAGATACAGGGAGCCGTTCTGTGAATAAACTGGAGTATTCAATGACATTACCTTCTTGTGTAGGAAGGATTACACACACACACACACACACACACACACACACACACACACACACACATTCCAGTTTCTTAGCTCATAAATTGTTTCTTTTTAGTGGTCGTTGTAAGAATGTACAAGTATTCTTTGATAATGTTAAATTTGTAAGTTTCAGGTGATGTGTGAAGTCTTTTTCTATTTCCTTTTGGGTTTTTTTTTTCCTCTTTGGTTGGTCAAGACAGTGTTTCTCTGTGTAGCCCTGTTTGTCCTGAAATTCATTCGGTAGACCAAGTTGGCCCTGAACTCAGAGATCCAACTCTTCTAGCTCCTAAGTACTGGAGTTAAAGGTGGTATACCACCACCCACCAGTGTGTGAAACCTTTCTAAGAATTTTTTCCAAAGTTTGAAAAACTATTAGCCAGGATCATGGTATAATAAAATGTAATGTTTTTCCTTTTAAAAATTTAAGTGTGTGTGTGTAGAGTTAAGCTATTGTACATTTATAATGTAATAAAAATCATAATTTAATAATCAAATAAAATTATGATTCAATAGAAATTAAATAAAATGTAATAAAAAGAAGTACATGTAGTTGAAAGAACAGTTGGACAGCAAATAATAGCCTTAGAACACACTTGGCTACTGCAGTATATAAACCTGGCTATTACGTTGCCTATTTTCTTAGACCACTAACAGTATGTAATTGTATATGCTATTTCTCACAGTAACACAGTCAGGAGTTACTTGAGAACAATGTAGAATTTATTTTACAAGGTAGGTCTGGAGGAGAGGGCAGTTGAGAGCCTGACTTTACACAGGCTCATGGGTAATGCTGATATTGTCAGTCAAAAGGCCATATACGCTGCTAACAGCAGGCTTTAGAACACTTGCTCTTCAGCAATAGCCTTACTGGAAAGGCATGAAATCTAGGTGCAGCGGCATTCATCTGTTAACCTCAGCTAATAAGGGGGCTGAGGTAGGAAGGCATGGAGTTTGAGGCTGTCCTGGGAAACATAGCCAAAGGCTGACAGAGGCAGGGGAGTAGCATGAAGAGCGGGAGGGAGAGGGAGAAGACAGAGACAGAGACAAGGAGAGACACAGAGAGATGTATATGCAGAGATAGAGAGAGACAGATGCAGAGAGACAGATACTGAGAAACAGAGAGAGAGAGAGAGAGACACAGAGAGGCACGGAGAGAGACAGAGAAAGAGACAGAGACACACAGACAGAGAAACACAGAGAAGAGATACACAGAGAGGTATGGAGAGAGACAGAGAAAGAGACAGAGACACACAGACAGAGACACACAGAGAAGAGATACACAGAGAGGTATGGAGAGAGACAGAGAAAGAGACAGAGACACACAGACAGAGACACACAGAGAAGAGATACACAGAGTGATAGGCAAAGAGACAGACACAGAGAAAAACAGAGACACTGAGAAAGAGAGAGGTAGATAGAGACATGCATATATACAGAGAGAGAGAGCAGAGAGAGAGAGAGAGAGGAGAGGAGAGGAGAGAGATCTCAAAAAGTAAGAAAATAGGAAAACTTTTGGTTTTATATGAAATGTTCCTTTTCACAGGCTCATGATTTTTAACATCTGCTTCCCATGTGATGGCACTGTTTTGAGAGGTTCTGGAAACTTTAGAAGGTGGGACCAAGCTGGTGCAGGCCCCTTCCTCCTCCCTCTCTGCTTTTTGTCTACAATATGAACTCTGTCTTCTGCCACATGTTCCTGTTGCCATGAAGTTCCAATCAAATGTGTAGAGCCTCCTGGCCATGGAATAAATACAGAATCTGTGAGCTGGGGGAAACACTCTCTCTCTCTGGTTTCTGGCGTGTACCTCATCTCCATTTTCTTTCTCCCTGGAAATATTCTCTACAACACAACAGTGTTGGGAGAATCCACTGCACATTTCCCTTGGAGGGTGTCTTTAATAGCAAGCAGTAAAAAGTCACCCAGTGTGTCACACAGCTGGCATGATGGAAGAGCAATGGCCACTCTTGGGCTGGAGTTCTGGTGAGCAGTAACTTGGAACCAGGGTGACAGACATAAGCCTCAGGACATAAGGAACACCCCAAAATTCTGACACAGAATATCCCATGATCTGGGACTTAAAAAAAGGTCAAGTCAGTTTTACTGAGGTATCAACAAGGGTTAGAGAACTAATTTGACACGGACACTATACAAACATTAACCTCTTTGTCTTCACTAAGACTTGAAGATGGCTTGAAGATGGGTCACAAGAGATGAGACACTCTTTCTCCCAATTAACATGGTACAATTAATCTTTCCCTGAAAAAAATTTCTGTTAGAGACAACTCACTATTAAAGAATGGAGGTGAAGAGAAGAATTTTCCGATAATAGGCCTGCATCATTCCCTTGGTCAAAGGGAAAGAAAAGGGTATGCCTTATTTCAAGCACATAACGTTTAAGCAAACAATACATAATTTGAGAGTCCATCAAAGGCCTTTGAAAGTCCACGAAGCTCAATGAAACAAACTTTAATGCAAACTGTAGCTGTCCCTGTGATTCTGCAACCTTCCAAGACTGTCAAAAGCACCAGCTGTGCTTGGGCTGTGCTCAGCGATGCTAAGAGGCTCTTGATACAAGTGGAGCTTGCCAGTCACAAGATCTGCTGGGACATTTCAAAGGCAGCAGCACTCTTTTGACAGAACTGTGCTTGTAAGTGTGGAAGTAACATATCTCAGGCTCTTCTGCAAGTATGGCATAGTCCTCAAAATACAGAATATGATTCTCTACTGACTGCAGGAACATAGTAAATGAAAGTTGCCCAGAGTTATCAAATAACAGAAAGAAAATTCTACTTAAGAAAGCTGGACTCTTGTCTGGTGTAGCAGGACTGGACACTCAGCCTCGCTGAAATCTAAAAGCTCATGGTCCAGAGAGCTTGCTTTTCTGGCAGAACACGTGGCTCAAAGTTATATGTTATTGTCTAGTTAAGATGGTGTAAATTTGTCTTTTGACAATTTTTTAAAAATGTATTAATAAATTTTCCATCAATCTGCTTTCAGCTACAAATCATTGAAGAAACTTCAGAACTAGACTACACCACAGATCAAATGTACCTAATAGATTCCTACAGAATACTCCATCCAACAGAAATAAGAATACATGTTTTTCTAGGCAGCCCAAGTTACCTACTTCTACAATTACGGTCAGAATAGTCCAGGTCCTTGGCATTTTCTGCTCAAAGATAATAAACCTCCTCTAAGATTCTGAAGCAATTCTACACACACACACACACACACACACACACAGACATGCACACTCACAAGCACACTCATGTATGCACATGCACACAGGCATGGACACACACATTATCTCTTGTATATTATCAGATCTCAGTGTAATAAGGAATCAACAGCAGGAAAAACTGTAGAAACCACACAAATACTTAGACATTAAACAACAGACTACTTCTGAGTGATCTGGGTCATTGAAAAAAAATCGGGGAGAAAATTTCTGAGTTCCTGGATCCCAGTGAAAATGAAGCCAGTGCCTTTGGGAAACGGCAGAGGCAGTTTTCAGAGGAAAGTTTTGACTTGGAGAGCTGCCATTAAAAACTCGGAAAAGGTCTCAGATAACCTGATGACGTACAGTTAGGTCCCAGGAAAACGAGAGCAGCCTAAACCCCAAAGCAGAAGATGGCAAGAAGTAATAATAGATCAGGGGCAACATTAATGAAATAGAGACTTAAAAAAAATAGTACATAGAAACGAACCAACAAAAAGTTGTTTCTTTGAAAAGATAGGCGAGACTGGCAAACTCTGGTCACGTTAACAAAAAGTAAGAGAAGGCCCGGATTAATAAACTTAGAGATGAAAAAGGGCAGGTCACATGCCACTACAACAACCATCTCATGAAGCTGGGATTCAAAGAATCAGTGGGACGTGCTAGCCTGTAGCCCACAGGACTCCTACAATTACGGTCGAAGTGGTCCAGGATCTCGGCATTTCCTGCTCAAAAATAGGACCTGGTTGGCCCCGTGCTTTCAAAGAATGAAGCCTAGCTCAGATATAGACAGCTCTAGGCCCAGTAAGGGGTCAAAGATAGCTTTTAAAAGTAAGAATATTGAAGGAAGTAGTTTCAGCTGTCTTAGGCTTTAAGGTATGTGCACAAAGCCTTAGGTGGCCTTTTAAATGTATATTATCTGTGTCCCAGGTTTTCATTTATACTCATGTCTGGCCCTGCCTCAGTTTGAGAAGGAACTAACCAGGTGTATTGGATTGGGGGTTCTCCTAGTTTATGTTCTTGGGGGCAGGAGACTCTGAGTGGAGGGTTGGCGGAAGGAAGCCGCATTCCATGGGAGTAAGAAATCATATTTGAAAGGAAGCAGATCAACCCCCTCCCACACAAACCATATTTCAACCATTGTGTAACGGGAGCCCCATGGAAATTACATTTTGGAAACCTGAATTATATGGGTCATGGTCGATCCAGCAATGCCACCTGTGTGTCACCAGAACCGTGAGAGCTGTTCCAAAGGCCCAAAACGGAATGGCTGAGTAAGCAGTGAGGTCAGCAGCTGTGTGTGGTGTGAGGAACGGGCACTCCGTTACCCTCAACTATAATTGGACATTCAGAATGTGAGCCAGCCAGGCCCACAGCAGAAGGGGGTCAGACCTAGAGCAGTCAGCAGCAGTGGCGAAGTTATGTTAGCTGGAAGCACGCAGCTCCTTATGAAGCAGATAAACCTCTAGCTAGAGGATTTTTGGTATTGAAAGCATTTTATTCTTCCAAAAAACCAGGGCCTGTAAGATGGCTCTGTAGGTGACGATGCTTGCCACCAATCCTAATGACCTGTGTTTGAGCCTCACCTCCCATGTGATGGAAGGAGAGAAGTGACTCCTACAGGTTCTCTTCTGACTTCCATGTGTGCACCATGGCAAACTTATACGTGTTTGCACACACATGCACGTTCTTTCTCTCTCTAATAACTAAAATAAATGAAGGATAAAATCAGTTAATTATGCTTTGTGACAACTGTACTGAATAAACTAAAGAATTTAAAAATAATAACTTCAACCTTTCCATCAAGTTAGATCCTGCACTTCCTTCGCCAGGGTCTATCAAGGTGAGTCTACCTGATCCTCCCCTGCACAAATTGTCCTGTAATGTCAGCACCATGGAAGACTGAGACCATAGGATGGGCAAGTTCTAGGCCACCCTGTTCTAAATAGTGAGACATTGTCTCAAAAATGAACAGTGATTTTTTTTTAGTTAAACAACAACAACAACCACAAAAACTTTGGTCGGCATTGTAGATAGTATAACTGGGAGAATTCTCCTGGATGTCTCATGCTGCTACCTGAATGTTGTTCCGTTTTCCAAGCATCAATGGCTGCTTTTAAAAATCTCAGAAAGGTATGTGGGAGAAATATGAACTATAAAAAGACTAAAATGTGTCTTTTTTACCTAGAGAATTACATGAAGTAAACAATGCAAAATTAATTGAAAGGTCCAAATCCAACTTTTTCCACGATTTATTTGTACATCTGTGCTTGCACCTGCACACAGAACTAGTTCATGCAAATGCAAAATGTCATAGTTAGGGTGTTTCTACTGTGAAGAGATACCATGACCAAGGCAGTTCTTCTAGAGGACAACATTTAAGGCTTACAGGTTCATTATCATCAAGGGGGGGGGGAGCATGGCAGCATCCAGGCAGATATAGGGCTCAAGGAGCTAAGAGCTCTGCATCTTCATCCAAAGGCAGACAGAAGAAGACTGGCTTCCAGGCAGCAATGATGTGGGTCTTAAAGCCCACACCTACAGTGACACACCTACTCCAGAAAGGCCACACCTCCAAATAGTTCCACTCCCTGGGCCAAGTATGTTCAAACCACCACATGAACCATGTAAGTCTTCAATGTACATACACATCCAATCTTTATACACTGATCATGGTGTGACTCCCAGTCACAACAGCCTGAGCAACACCCAACCTGCTTTAATGAAGTATGCAATAAACATGGCCAGCTTTTGAGTAATGAGGTGTCAATATGATAGTGGTGAAATGATATTAAAGAGACAAACAGAAAACCCAAACCAATAAAAAATCATCAACACTAGTTGACACTTGCCTAAAGCTGCGGTCACTGTGATAAAGTAGGGGGTGGGGGGTGTTGGGTGATTGAGTTTTTTTGAAGAAAAGCACCACTTGTTAATAACCAGGCTTTTCTGCTCTTTGAAATTGGCACACGATAGTAAAATGACTTGTGGCTACTGTCATCCTGAACGCTGGTCATGAAGAGCTCACGTGAAATTTTAACCTGCCTTCGTTCTTCACAAAGGAAAATCCTCAACACTTCACTTAGACAAAATTTAAAAGCTGCAACTGTTCTATCTTGTTAAAGCTGATTTTAGTTTCTTGTGAGAAAAAAACCAAAACAAACCAGCAAACCCAGCTTATTCATTCCCGGTACAAACCACTAGGATTGGAGGGGAGATTTGAACCACTAGCTGAATAAAGTATTAACAATAACCTTTCTCCTGTTACTCCTCCCCTCTTCCTAGGAGAAACCCAGTATCCCCAAATTTATACAAATTTGATTTTCTAATATGCATATATTTTGAGATGACTGAGGATTGATTATCTGTAGGAGAGTGAGCACTTACAAGGTGCTTTCCTATGGCCTGTCCCACAGCACCTCCTTCTTCTCCAACCTGATGGAGTGGATACTATCACTCTGAGCCTGAGATCCAGAGGACAAAGGCTTTCCGAGAATCTGACATTTGAATTGAGAAGTAAATAATAAACAGGGATTGTGCCGAACAAGAAATCTGACTCCCTTTCTGTATTTGTCAGTGGCAGAGCCTCTCGGGAGACAGCTATATCAGGCTCCTGTCAGCAAGCATAAATACGGAAGTGGAGGCTCACAGCCATCCACTGGACTGAGCACAAGTTTCCCAATGGAGGAGCTAGAGAAAGGACCCAAGGATCTGAAAGGTTTTGCAGCTCCATAGGAGGAACAACTATATAAAACAACCAGTACTCCCAGAGCTCCCAGGGACTAAACCACCAACCAAAGAAAACACAAGGAGGGACTCAAGGCTTCAGCTGCATATGTAGCAGAGGATGGCCTTGTGGGACATCAGTGAGAGGAGAGGTCCTTAGTCTTGTGAAGGCTCAATGCCCCAGTGTAGGGGAATGCTAGGACAGGGGAGCAGGCATAGGTGGATTAGTGAGCAGGAGGAAGGGGGGATGGGATAGGGGAGGGTTTTGGAGGGGAAATGAGGAAAGGGGATAAAATTTGAAATGTAAATTT
>LR754045.1:37761-98278 GCA_902729485.2 Mus minutoides | reverse complement strand
AGAGCTCGCTCAGATTTTAGGTATATGTGTTCTCCATCCTTAAGAGCTAGCTTGTTTACCATTTTAGTGGAGATAATAAGGGTATTTAATAGAACTTATTTTAAATATATTTTATTACTTCTGGGAATTTTGTATAACATGCTTTAATTACAACATGCCTCCCTCCCCAAACTATTTAAAAATCCTTTTCCTGCCTTACTCCATCCACCTTTGTGCTCCCCCTCCACCAAACCCATGAAGACCTATTTGTACTGCACTGATATTCTTCGAGATAGACCCTTCTACTTGAGAATGATTGATTTAACAGGGGCTGCACCCTCGGAGAAAATGAACTTTCCTTCTTCCAGCAAGAAAAGCATATTCTTTATGGTCAGAGAAATTATACTTAGGAAGTAACATACTTAACTAAATAATCTCCACAGAAACCTCAAAATAGGGCATTTAAAAAATATTATCTTCACAGCAAAGACTATACACAGAAAAGATGAACAAACTGGAGCCTCCTTTTCATAAATACCTGTGCCATTGGAAGAACCTAAGTTACACTGCCTTTCATTTACACTCATTGGTGTGGTCTTGCTTGGGGGTTTCCTGGGTCAGACTCCTGCATCTCCCATGTACTAGAGAATGACTCCAGACAAGATATGACCTCATGTTAATTTCCAGTTTCTTTATTAGTAGTTGAGGATTAATTAGATCTGCCACATAGGGCTGTATTAACAGTGTGGATAGCTTTGAATAGTACTCCCTTCTGTGCCTAAACATAGGACATAGCATTAGTTAATGTGGTTGTGGTACTAGCATGTTAATACCAGTTATGAGTATGTAATACCATACAAGGGAACATAATAGCAGCTCACATTCCTTTCTGCAATGGATGTGTGTCAAGTGCAGATATGAGGGACAAAGCCAGAGAATGACAAGACCTGTGGTGTTTGATGGAACTGCCCAGCTGAAGTCCCAGTGAAGAAGCGTGAATTGTAGTCTCATTTCAGTACCTATTCTGGTGCAGCCTGAGCTTCTATTTATATTCTGGCTCTAGTAGTATCTGTCTTCTACAACACTGCCCAACAGACTGCATGGATGACTTACAGCAGGATTGCTAATGACTTGGAAAAGGGCTGGCGTTCAGAGAATGTGGATCAGCTGCTCCTTTCGATAATACGGGAAATACAATAAAACTTTGCAAAAGTCATGGTAATTAATTGGAAAGCAATAAAGACTTTATTCTGCTCAAGATACTCTTTCAGATAAGTTGATGGAATAGAAGCAATGTTACAAAACTTATAAATTATTAAAGAGAAAAATTGTTCTCAAGCATCGTAAACTTACTTGTAAACACAATTTTAATATAAAACTCATGCTTCAAAGTAAAGGTTAAGTTTGTTTGGGTGACATCCGTATACAGGGTGAGAGTATCAACTTGTGCAAGGCATTGGCTTTGTTGTTGTAGAGTGAGATACCATACATTCTTCCAGGTACCTTTGTATGTTAAATTATTTGATTGTAAACTCAGCCTTTAGCATTAAGCTCAATGAACTACTAATTCTTCTAATTACTCATTCTGCTAACTATGAAAAGTAGTCAGGGATTTGGAATATATATATATATATATATATATATATATATATATATATATATATATATATGCCTGAATAGTATGTGAAGTTTAGAATCAGCTCTCAAACTTCCCAGAGATGTTTTCTTTGGGTTGAAGTATTACTTTCAAACATTTGAGCTTGTTTTCAGTTTAACTTAAAACCAATAAATCCAGTATCATGGGCCTGCAATCAGAAAACTGTAACTAGAGCCCAGGAACAACATCCTGGATGAATGGAAATGTAATTAAGTAGATATCTTCTAGTGATGAGTCTTTAGTGTGAGCTGTCGCCTAAAAACTTGGATGCACTTACTTAAGATGGAATTCTTTGCATAACTGTTAGGATTTGCACCTTAAATTGTCCCCAAGAGCCATGTGCTTGGTCACCAACCTAAGAAACGGTTGGAAAGTAGGCTAGTGTGAGAAATTTGGATTATTGTGACTATTTCCTTGCAAACAATCTTAGGACCCCAGCCTACAATTCTCTCTCTACTTCTATTCACCATGAGGCAAACAGATGTCTTCTATCATGTACCTATTTCTATGACTTACTCAGTTGTTCCAGGATTAAAGCAGTAGTATCAAGTGGCCATAGACCAAATATCTGCAACTCTGGGTGCAAACCAATCCTCCTTCCTTGTGTGCTGATTGTCCTAATTACTTTATTATGTAATGCAAAGCTGATTAATATAATAACTGCATAGTTTGTTCTTTAGATGAAAACAAAATTGAACAGAGCAGTGTGTGGAGTGTTATGAGGACTGTATTGTCTGGTGGATATCAATGTATCCTTCTTGTTTCTGATACTCCCAGGATTCCAGAGTAAGAGCTGAAGAGATCTCTTCTCTTCCTTCATCTTTCCCTGCCTTCCTTCAGGAAATTCTTATAAACAGTTCATGTGTGCTAGCACTGTGAGCGATATGGAGACAATGCATTGGTCTCTGTTTCAAGGAATCTACCACTTAGATGAGAGAATCATGTGACACCTTTAATGCAGTATGAAGAAGAACTATACTTTGCAGTAAAAGAATAAATAAGTATCCAACCTATACAGAAATAATTGGTTAATACAATTTGGGGAAATTGTGTTGGCCTTTTAGCTTTTTGAGAGTTAAAAAAATGCTTTCCTCCCCAAGTTGCTTTTGATTGTGTTTATCTTAGCAATAGTGTCTCCTTCTTAGTGGCCCATCTCCCTGATTGTGTTGGGAAGATAGAGATGATGGTTCTTCTTTCTACTTCCTGAAGTAGAATGAGTAAGGCCAGATACTTGATTCTGCCAGAGGCATAAACTATAAAACTAAAGAATTATATAACAGGGTTTGCATTGAAAGTAAAATCTTAGGTGTTGAGCTGGGTAAGAGATGGGAGGACATATATACTCAGTATGAGACAGAGTTGCAGAACAAGTTAACTCTTGAATTTGTCAAGTATAATTGGATGAATGACATGATCAGCACAGAGATAATAACAAGCAGTACTCTAGAGCCCTCTTTCTCCAAAGTAAAAAATAATAAGTATTTTTGGTTTTGTGGGCCACATTAATAAGTTTGTTGTGAAACAGAATATTCACAGACAACAGAAAAGTGACTGTAGGTATGTTCCCACTTCAGAAAACATGACACCAGTTCTTTGTGAGAAGGAAAAAAGGTTGGCTGTACCTCTGTCTCTCTCAAATGTCTTACAGGCCTTATACTCTTGTATCTTTTAAGCTAGCTTTATTGGAGCATGCATCCTCAAAGCCTTCTCAAACATACATCACACAGTCTTACTATTCCAGCCAGTAGACTTTCCTGAGTTTTACTGATTAAAATAGATATCCTTGTACATAAAGACCTGGGACTCTAGTCAGACACACCCACGTGGAGCCATACAGTCAAATTTCATGAATATCATGAAATGGAAATTTCTGGTTTCTTTGTAGAGTCAGGTGTGTCATGTGATATTTTTCTGCCTTATGAGAACATTTTTTTGCAGAAACAGACACATGGGAGGACGTTTTACTGAGACCAGACAAATGGTAATTTTCTGGAAGCAGCCTGGAAAAGGGACATGTGATGTTTTACTAGAGTAGAATCTTAAGAGAACACTTGATGTTAGAAAAAGCTATAAATACAATGACACAGACGAGGCTGTGTGGTATTGGTATACCTTACCATTATTTGCTTCTCATCATTGGGCTTTGCTGATGCTGGTTTTTGCAGATGACGCTGTATTATGGTATTGTCTTGCCTGCCATTCCTGGCTCAGCTTAATTTGTCATGACTTCATAGAGAGAAATGTACCACAGAACTTCTGGTGTTGTTCTGGCGGTGCTTCCACAGACTTGGGCAGATTAGCAGAGCCTTGTGGTTTCTTCTGGATAGATCTGCTATTGCTGATTTGTGAATGGTGTTTGCCAGTGGATTGAGCTGCCACTGTTGCTAATATACATGAACTGAACTATTGGTATCCTGACAAGCAGATTGGATTTGCTCCGAAGAACTATTTCTAAAAAGGTCTACACCCTCCTTTACTCTATTTTCTTGTTCTTTCCACTACCTCTGGTTGGTGATGGGCTAGAAGGAATATTAAAGCATTTAAAACCCCTATTAAAAGTAAGTTTTCAAAACTCAAAGTCGAAAATGTTACACCTGTAATATGGGCTTGTCCATCAGCAACTATCAGCAGTGTTTTTAGGTGATAAAAGATAGGAAAGCATATAGCAAGCCAAAGGGAAATGAGGGTGAAACTTTTGCTTTCCAGAATGAGGATCAGTGTATTCAGAAGTACATGGTCAGGAGGCATTACGTCATATAATGGAGAAGAAGAAAGCACTACAGAGGACCAGTAAAGATAGAGTACCCAGACTAAGGTCATATTGGAGCTCTGTTCTTATTTTGGATATCTGAGACTATTTACTTATAAAAACAAAATACAAATATCAAAATAGTTATATAGAGAAATGGCATTATCTCTATAGTTGTCAGGATTCTCTAGAGTAGCAGAATTTATAGAACTAATCTCTATTTTATTTCTCCTTTGTCTCTCTCTGCCTGTCTTTCTCTCTCTTTCTCTCCATATGTGTGTGTGTGTGTGTGTGTGTGTGTGTTCATTCTAGTTGCAGTCAAGTTGACAACCAAGAATAGCCATAACAATAGCTGTCTTGACTGTTAAGGAATAACATACATATATAATATACATAGAAATATACACACATGTATACATTCAAGCACACACACACACACACACACATATATATATATATATGCTATCCAACTAATCCAACAAAGAGTAGCTATGAATAAAAAGAATCTAGTAGATGCTCACTCTCACCAGGCTGACCAGGGTCTCTTACCTGGTCTTCTGTATATACTGGAATCCCAAAAATGTAGGCTCCAATGCCAGTGAAGGAATGGATGTGCTAGTAAGGCAAGGATAAGAAAAGAGCAAAAACTTCCTTCTTCTATGTGCTTATGTAAACCTCCAGCAGAAAGTGTGGCCCAGATTAAAGGTAAATCTTCCTGCCTCAAGAATTGGATTAAAGGTCAGTGTCTTCCAGCCTTAATATCCAGATCAAAGTCGTGTACCTTTCTACCACACAGTTCTCAACTAGAAGCAGTTTCTCCCACTTGAAACCATGCAGGAAATTTCTCACAGGTGTGCATTCCATTTCTGGATTGTAGTTTATTCCATATTTAGTCTCAAGTTGGCAACCAGGAAGAGCCACCCCTATTCCTGTCTTGACTATTTAAGAATTGTCTGGATTGCAGATGGAAGTGTGGGGAGTCCCATGACCTTTTGCTTAACTCTTCTGTACAGGTGTCCCATTAGAAGGTGGTGTTCAGGGCTGCTTCACTAAAGATCTTATTTATTTTTGAAAAAGTAAAAAAAAATTTTCTGGAATCAGCAATGGTAAAAGATGTCTGGTATTTCAAATCAGATACGATATATATATTTCTTATTAAAATAATTTAAAATATATTTCATTTTCTATGTGGTGATAAAATATTCCATATCATGAAACAAAGTCAATAATTGATTAAGCAACCTATATGATAGGTACAAAGATTTTTTTCATCATTCATGCTTTGTACTGACAACAATTCAAGGATACACTTTTAAGATCTGAAACTAACACTATATTCTTCTAGTTAAGTGGGGATAAATTTATTCCATCTCAAATTTGGTACTACTGAGAAATCATTACTCTTCACCCTGAGTGTACTGCAGACTTCCAGACTGCTGCCGCTGAGACCTGGAGTGGATGCTGGCCCTGCTTTGTTTGGGAGGCTTGTTGCTACTTTGTTTACTGTGTGCCTTTCTCACTGCATGCCTCCTCTTTGCCTGAAGCTACCATCAGGAATGAAAAGTTGCACTTGCTGTTTTCTGGTGAAATATGTAAAAATAAACATGAGCTAAACACATTTATGGAAGATTTAGAAGAGAGGTGCCAGTACTCTCCATTTTATTTTACTTCTTACATCTTTGCTTTCTCTCCCTTTCATTTCTGTGTACAACCTCTGGTCACTGTGGATAATTATGAACTATATAATTAAGATGAGAGATAGTTACCAGAATAAGTTTTGGGAAAATATAAATGAATAAAAATAGTACTTAAATAGATATTGGTCATTACCCCTTCATATTCCATAGTAATAGATGTGAGCACTGCCCTGTAAGCTGGTCCTGCTCAGAAGTTTGGTCACAAAGTCAATGGGTTCCCAGAAGGCCTGTTCTAATCCAGGATACACAGCTCCATCAGTCTCTTGGAAGACTTCCTCTAATCCAAGACATCAAGGCCAGCTAACATCAGAGACAACCAGAGGGTGAAAGGCAAGTGCAAGAACATAACCAACACAACCCAATTCACTATGGCACCATCAGAACCCAGCTCTTCTACTACAGCAAGTCCTGGATATCATAACACATTAGAAGAGAAATTGTGACTTTAAATCCCATCTAATGAAGATGATAGAGGCCTTTAAAAAGGATATAAATAATTCCCTTAAAGGAGTACAGGAAAACACAGTAAAATGTTAGAAGCCCTTAAAGAGGAAACAAAAAGTCCCTTAAAGAAATGCAAGAAAAAACAACCAAACAGGTGAAGGATATGAAGCAATGAAAAAAACACAAATGAAAGCAACCCTGGAGATAGAAAAATATAGGAAAGAGAATAGGACCTACAGACATGAACATTAATAACAAAATACTGGAGATAGAAGGGAGAATCTCAGGTGTAGAAGATACCACAGAAGAAATTAATAAATTGATCAAAGGAAATGCAAAGTATCAAAAGTTCTTAACCAAAAAGTTCTAGGAAATTTGGGACACAATGAAAAGACCAAACCTAAGAAAAAGAGGAATAGAAGAGGGTTAAGATACCCAGTTCAAAAGGCCAGAAAATATCTTCAATAAAATCATAGAAGAAAATTCCCTAACCTAAAGAAAGAGATGGCCATAAACATACAAGAAAACTATAAAACACCAAATAGAGTTGGCCAGAAAAGGAAATTCTTCAGCCACATAGTAATTAAAAACACTAAATGTACAGAACAAAGAAAGAACATTAAAGGTTGTAAAGAAAAAAACAAAGTAACGTATAAAGACAGACCTATCAGAATTACACCCGATTTCTCAACAGAGACTCTAAAAGTCAGAAGATCCTGGACAGATGACTTACAGACCCTCAGAGATAACAGATGCCAGCCCAGACTAACATATCCAGCCAAACACTCAATCACCATAGATGGAAAAACCAAGATATTACATGATAACACAAAATGTAAACAATATATTTCTACTAATCCATCCCAATAGAGGACACGAGAAGGAAAACTCCAACACAAGGAGGGTACCTACACCCAAGAAAACACAAGAAGTTAATCATCTCACAATGAACTCAAAAGAAGAGAATCACACAGAGACAGTATTATTTCCAAAAACAAAATGACAGGAACTAGCACCGGGCATGGTGGCACACGCCTTTAATCCCAGCACTTGAGAGGCAGAGGCAGGCGAATTTCTGAGTTCAAGGCCAGCCTGGTCTACAGAGTGAGTTCCAGGACAGCCAGGGCTACACAGAGAAACCCTGTCTCAAAAAATCAAAACAAACAAACAAAAACAAAAAACAAAACAAACAAAAAAAACAAAAAAAAACAAAACAGGAACTAGCAATCATTGGTCATTAATATCTTTCAACATCAATGGACTCAATTTACCAATAAAATGACACTGGATAAAAAATAAAGGATCCATCATCCTGCAGCACACATGAAACACCACAGGAAAAAAAACCCACAAAAACAAAAAAACAAAACAACAACAAAAAACCATAGACACTTCCTCATTGTAAAGGGCAGAAAAAAGGTTTTTCAAGAAAACAATCCAAAGAAACAAGTTGAGGTAGCCATTCTAATATCTAATAAAATAGATTTTTCAATGATAAGTAATAAAAAAGAGATGGAGAAGGACCCCTAATACTTGTAAAAGTAAAAATCCACTAAGATGAAATCTCTCTATTCTGAATATCTATGCTCCAAATATAAGGACACCCACATTTGTAAAAGAAAGTTTACTAAAGTTCAAAAACCAAATTGAACCACCCACAGAATAATAGTGGGGTACCCCACTTTCACCAATGGACAGATCATGTAAACAAAAACTAAACACAGACACAATGAAACTAACAAAAGTTAAGAACCAAATGGATTTAACAGATGTGTATAGAACAATGGCCTTGTCAGACATCAATGGGAGGAGAGGTCCTTGGTACTACAAAGGCTTGATAGATGCCTCAGTGTAGGGGAATAGAGGGCAGGGAAGTGTGAATGAGTGGGCGTGTGGAGGAACACCCTTATAGAAACAGGAGGAGGGAGGATATGACAGTGTGATTCCAGGAGGGAGGGAAACCAGGAAAGGGGATAACATTTGAAATGTAAATAAAGAAAATATCCAATAAAAAAAAGAAGAAGAAAAAGAATATAGCTCCTTCTCAGCACCTCACAGAACATCCTCCAAAACTGATCATATAATTGGATACAAAACAAGCCTCAACAGATACAAGACGAAGATACATTTTGAACTGTGGCCTTATATTCTATCACATCACCATGGATAAAGGCTTCACTTCAACCAGAAGAGAAATAAGAAAAAGCACACATACTCAAG
Source organism: Mus minutoides (assembly GCA_902729485.2). Lineage (NCBI taxonomy): Eukaryota > Metazoa > Chordata > Mammalia > Rodentia > Muridae > Mus > Mus minutoides. Next base: position 89,532 of record LR754045.1, on the reverse strand, counting down.
GAAATTAAACAACTCTCTACTCAATGATCACTTAGTTAGGAAAGAAATAAAGAAAGAAATGAAGGGCTTTCTAAAATTCAATGAAAATGAAGACACAACATACTCAAACATACGGGACACAATGAAAACAGTGTTAAGAGGAAAATTCATAAAACTAAGTGCCATTATAAAGAAATTGGAGAAATCCTACACTAGCAACTTACCTCTAGAAATGAAAGCTCTAGAACAAAAAGAAGCAAACACACCCATGAGGAGTAGATGGCAGAAAATAGTCAAATACAGGACTGAAATCAACCAATTAGGAACAAAGAGAACAATACAAAGAATCAACAAAACCAAGAGCTGGTTCTTTGAGAAAATTAACAAGATAGACAAACCCTTAGTCAAATTAACTAAAAGAAGCAGAAACAGTATCCTAATTAACAAAATCAAAAATGAAAAGGGAGTCATAAGAATATAAAATAAGGAAATTTTTAAAAAGAAAATCATCATTTTTAATTAAGAATCCTATACTTGACAAAACTGGAAAATCTAAAAATTTTTTTAGACAGATACCACATACCAAGATAGGTAAACTATATAAATAATCCCATAGCTCCTAAGAAAATAGCATTCATTAAAAAACTCCCAACCCAACCCAACCAAACCTAACCAAACCAAACCAAAACAAAACAAAACAAAAGAAAAACAAAAAACACCCAGGGTCAGTGTTTTAGTGTAGAATTATACCAGATTTTCAATGAAGAACTAATACCAATACTCCTCAAAGTATTCCATAAAATAGGAATAGGAGTACAAACTAATTCATTCTATAAGGCTTCAGTTATACTGATACCCAAAATACAAAAAGACCCAACAAAAAAAGAGAACTTCAGATCAATTTTGAGTATTAACATTGACCAAAAAATGCTCAATAAAATTCTCACAAACCAAATATAAGAACACATCAAAAACATTGTTTACTATGATCAAATATGCTTCATCCCAGAGATGCAGGGATGGTTCAAGATATGAAAATCCATCAATGTAATTCACTGTATAAACAAACACAAAGAAAAAATTGCATGATCATCTTATTAGATGTTGAAAAAGCACTTGACAAAATCCAACAGGCCTTCACATTAAAAGTTTTGGAGAGACAAGGAATTAAAGGCACACACCTAAAAATAATAAAAGCAACATATAGCAAAATAATAGCCAACATCAAATTAAATAGAGAGAAACTTGAAGTAATCTTACTAAAATCAGGGATAAGACAAGGCTGCCCACTCTCTCCCTATCTATGCAATATAATACTTGAAGTTCTAGCTGGAACAATAAGACAACAAAATGAGATCAAAGGGATACAAACTGGAAATGAAGAAGTTAAGGTATCACTATTTGCAAATGATATGATAGTACATGTAAGTGGCCCCCAAAATCTACCAGAAACTTCCTCCATCTTCTGCAAACAACTTCTGCAAAGAGAATGGATATAAAATTACCTCAAAGAAGTCAGTAGCCTCCTTTATACAAATGATAAACAGGCTGAGAAAGAAATTAGGGAAACAACACCCTTCACAATAGCCACAAACAATATAAAATATCTTGATATCATTCTAACCAAACATGTGCAAGATATGTATGACAAAAACTTCAAGTCCCTGAAAAAAAAAAAAAACTAAAGAAGACCTTGAAAGATAAAAAGATCTCCCATTTTCATTTCCCTGATGATTAAGGAAGTTGGAAATTTTTTCAGGTGCTTCTCAGCCATTCGGTATTTCTCACTTGAGAATTCTTTGTTTACCCCTATACCCCATTTTTAATGGGGTTATTTGAATTTCTGGAGTCCAGCTTCTTGAGCTCTTTGTATATATTGGATATTAGTCCCTTATAAGATTTAGGATTGGTAAAAATCCTTTCCCAATCTGTTGGTGGCCTTTTTGTTGTCATCTATATGATGGAACACAGGGCCCCCAATGAAGGAGCTAAAGAAAGTACCCAAGGAGCTGAAGTGGTTTACAACCCTACAGGTGGAACAACAATATGAACTAACCAGTACCTCCAGAGCTCGTGTCTCTAGATGCATATGTAGCAGAAGATGGCCTGGTTGCCCATCATTGGGAAGAGAGGCCCCTTGGTCATGCAAACTTTATATACCTCAGTAAAGGGGAACACCAGGGCCAAAAAGTGGGAGTGGGCAGGTAGGGGAGGAGGGTAGGGGGGTACAGGGAACTTTCAGGATAGCATTTGAAATGTAAATAAAGAAAATATCTAATAATAATAAAAAAGATCTCCCATGCTCATGGATGAGTAGAATTAACATAGTAAAAATGCTCATCTTAACAAAAATAATCTACAAGTTCAATGCAATTCCCATCAAAATTCCAACACATTTTTTTTATAGATCTTGAAAGAGCAATTTTCAATTTTCTATGGAAAAACCAAAAACCCAGGATAACCAAAACAATTCTGAACAATAAAAACCTTCTGGAGAAATCACCATCCCTGACTTTACACAGAGGAATATATATATATATATATATATATATATATATATATATATATATATATGCCTGGTATTAGTATGGAAACATACAGCTTGATCAGTGGAACAGAATTGAACATCCAGAAATAAATCCACACAACTGTGGACTCTTGATTTTTGAATAAGGAGCCAAATTGTCCATTGGAAAAATAGAAAGGTTCTTCAACAAACAGTGCTGGTCTAACTGGTGGTCTGCATGTAGAAGAATACAAATTGATCCATATTTATCACCCTGCACAAAGCTCAAGTCCAAGTGAATGGAGAACCTCAACATTGAATCTAATAGAAGAGAAAGTAGGGAAATAGCCTTGAATGTATTGGCACAGGAGAATATCCCCTGAACAGAACACCAATGGCTCAGACTCTAAAATCAACAACTGACAAAAGGAACCTCTTTAAATTAAAAAGCTTCTGTAAGGCAAAAGACACTGTCTTGGGAAGAGATCTTCATCAACTCTACATCTGACAAAGGGCTAATATTTAAAATATATAAAGAACTCTTGAAGTTATAGGTCAAGAAAACCTAATAACCCAAATTTTAAAATGGGGTACAGGGCTAAAAAGAGAATTCTTAACAGGAATTTCAAATGTCTGAGAAGCACTTAAAGAAATGTCCCATATCCTTAATCCTCAGGAAAATGTAAATTAAAATGACCCTGAGATTCCACCTTATACCAATCAGAATGGCTAAGATCAAAAAGTCAAATGACAGCACATGCTGGTGAGAATGTGGAGAAAGGGGAACACTCATTGCTGATGGGGTTGTGAATCTGTATAACTACTCTGGAAATCAATCTAGAAATTTCCTCAGAAAATTGGAAATAGTTCTACTTGAATACTCAGCTATACCATGTCTGGGCATATAACTAAAAGTTGTTCCACCATACCACAATGGTATGTGTTCCACTATATTCACATCAGCCTTATACATTATAGCCAGAGAGTGGAAGCAACCCAAATGTACCTCAACTGAAGATGGATGAAAAATGTGATTTATTTACATAATGGAATATTACTTAGCTATTAACAACAATGACATCATGAATCTTGCATGCAAATGGATCAAACTAGAAAATATTATCCTGAGTAAGGTAGCCCAGACTCAAAAGGACATGCATGATATGTACTCACAGATAAGTGGATGTTAGCCAAAAAGTAAGAAATGCAAGTGATACAACCCATAGACCCAATGAAGTTAAATAAGAAGGAAGGCTTAAGGGGGAACAAAATAGTTGTGGGAAGCAGATGGAGAGAGGGATCTTTGTGGGAGAGAGTAGGGGTTATGGGGAGGAGGATCAAGTATGGGAAGAAACAGGAGAGAAGCCCAAAAGGCCAGGAGAATGAATGGAAATACGCAGCTGCAGGGGTGGGGCTTGGGGGAATCTCTAGGAAGTCCCAGAGACCTGGGGTGGGGGAGGTTAAACTTGTTTCAGTTGTGTCAAGATTGGTTATCATGTTTGGCATTATTATGACCTGGTTATTGTTTTCATTTGGACATAAGGAGATATGATTGTGTGTCAAATTGACAATGGACGGGTTGAGAAGTTTATTCTTGGTTGTCAAGTTGACAATATCTGGAACGAGCTACAATCCAAAATGCAGGAAAAACCTGAGATCCAGATCTTGAGACTGGAAGACACAAGTTTTTTATTTGAATGTTGGATGACAAATGCTTATGATCACATAGACACACACCTTTAATCCATATCTGGAGGGATAGTTGCCATGCTTATAACTATCTTGTGAAAAGGAATTAAAGAAAAGCTTAAGTCTAAGTGTGGTGGTACATGCCTTTAATCTCAGCACTCAGGAGACAGAGGCAAGAAGATTTCTGAGTTCAAAGTTAGTCTACAAAGCAGATTCCAGGATAGCTGAGCTTTGGCAGTGAAGGAAATCATTGAAAACAGAATAGTGATGAAGATGTAATAGAATGAGGAAGCCCTGTTCTGTCTCTGATTGACAGAATGGGGTATGCCCAACTCTCATAAGAAGAGAAAGGAAAAATACACAGAGAGAGCAGAGAGAGGCAGTTTTACTGAGAGTTAAACAAATTGCAGAGAGAGAATAAGCTAGACATAGGTGAAGATGGAATGAGCCAGAGAAAGAGAAGGAGCCAAAAGATTAGAACATATTACTAAAGTTGATATGAGGCCAAACAGAGCCATTCAGAAGAGGCTGAGAGAGAAACGTCAGGCTGAATAAGTCAGCTTGGAGAGGAGTTTGAGACAGAACAGCAGAGTTGAGCTAGCCAGCCAGAGTTCATAAAGAACTACAAAAGGTGACTTTATTCAGCACTAAGTTTCAGAGACTGAAAACATTATAGGATTGTTTAAAATTGTATAAGATTGTACGAAGTCTGGAAGCTTCAGAGACTAGGTGTAGGTTAGTGGACAAAGACAGTAACCACAGTGGACTACAATTACCAACAGGAAAATCAAAGTTACACTTACACAAAGGAGCTGCAGAGGGCAGACTGCTGGTCGCTATTAACACAGCAGCAGCCACTGTAATAAAAAACAAACAAACAAACAAACAAACAAACCAGTAACAACAACCAAACAAAAAACATCTAAGAGAAATCACTGCTGGGGAGCAGTAAGGCAGTAGCTGACCTGCAAAGGTGCTGTACCAATGTGGAACAGATCAACTTTCTCCGCAGTTTTCCTAACTCTGCGAAGACAGAAATTTAACAGATTATAAAAACCTGGCAGCTCTTGGAGCGATCGTGGCCTTTCGTCTCCCAAATAAGGTTTTATAGCTCCTGATTGATCTTTTTTTTTTTTTTTTTTGAAAAATATTTTTTAATTAGATATTTTCTTAATTTACATTTCAAATGCTATTCCAAAAGTTCCCTCTACCCTCCTTGCCTTATTTGAATACCTACATTCCAGCAATCAAGGCCCAGCTGGAACCATGACACTTACAGAAATTCAAGTTTTCTATGTCTGTTGAGCTGGAGCTGTTGCAGTAGAAGACAGAAGAGGGAGGGAAGGGACAAGGCTTCTCAGCATCCCTGGAGGGCTGTTGAGGCCCCTACCCTACATCCGTGTCCCTGGAGGGCTGTTGAGCCCCTACCCTACATCCGTGTCCCTGGAGGGCTGTTGAGCCCCTACCCTACATACGTGTCCCTGGAGGGCTGTTGAGGCCCCTACCCTACATCCGTGTCCCTGGAGGGCTGTTGAGCCCCTACCCTACATCCGTGTCCCTGGAGGGCTGTTGAGCCCCTACCTTACATACATGTCCCTGGAGGGCTGTTGAGCCCCTACCCTACATACGTGTCCCTGGAGGGCTGTTGAGCCCCTACCCTACATACGTGTCCCTGGAGGGCTGTTGAGCCCCTACCCTACATCCGTGTCCCTGGAGGGCTGTTGAGCCCCTACCCTACATACGTGTCCAGCCTCTAGGACTTGGCCAGAAGCTGCCTCCAAGCGCTCCCACTCAGCTGAGCTGGGGAATGCTGTTTCCTACTGCCAGACCCCCACTTTAGAGTTAGGGGCTCCTGTCTTTCAGGCCTGCAGTTTCAGGTTTGGAGCCCAGTTGCTGGATCCATTGAGACCTGCTGGAGACAGGATACAGGCTGCTCTTGCTAATCCCATTGACCTGTAGATCTACTTTGCAAGGAATAGGTCTTAGCACCCCAAAGTTCTTGGTGAGAGCTTTGGGGATGTAACCCTTCCCAGAGGTATAGCTGTTCTCAGCTAGCATCCTGCTGCTACTGAAAGTACAACATATTTCATATAATTTTCATTTGGGAATATATTTAAGTCATTTTACTGTATTTATAGGTTGTTAATCTCTTTAAATAGGTTGACAATTCAATTTCTCCCCTTGAACTCCTCACTGTTTGCCCACAGTGTTACTGGAGGAGAATGGGACAAGAAGCCACTGGAGACTAAAATGGAGACTACTTATGTAGTTTAAGAAATGAAACAGGAGAGACAACCAAAAGTGTACTATGGGATCATATGTAAAAAGAATCAATGGGATAGGAGTGTTGTGATGTTGTATTTCTTGCTCCCTGCTCAGTATGGAACGTAGAAGCAGGCACTTCTGTGTCTTAATGCTGTACTCACACTTCTGCTATAATGTTATCTAAACTTAGCTCTCTTGGTAGGATCTAATAGTATATAACACATGTTAGGGTTTGTGCCTATGCATGTTTTAAAGGTTACATAGATATATGTGTGTGTGTGTGCGTGTGTGTGTGTGTGTGTGTGTGTGTGTGTGAGAGAGAGAGAGAGAGAGAGAGAGAGAGAGAGCAGAGCATGTCTATTTCATTTGATGAGCGGCATTTCTTGAAAGAGAAATCTTTTCATTTACGGATTATTTCTGGATTGTCAAGAGGCAATATTAAAGAATAGCAACAACTTGTAGAACTTTTTCTATTTTTAAAGTCCATCATTGAAATTATCTGAAATTGGTCACAAAAGATCAGAGGTTTCTTTTATTGCTTTATTATGCTGAAAAAAGAGAGGGTACTGCTTTTTAAAATTCAGAACATCTATAGCTAAAGATGCAAAGTTTCTAAATCTAGCAACTTGTTTTGCCAACTCCATGTACTACAACTTCATAGTTTTAAGAACTGATAGTCTCTAATTTTAGTAAAAAAATTTATCTGCTTCCTAAGACTTAAGTCTCCAATATAATACCAGTTTTCTTGTGCTCTGGCAATTCTGTCATACATCTGGACTTCCACTTTAATCCTGAAAACAGGAGATGGACAAAGCTTTCCCTACCAAGTTACCATTACAGAAATTTTAATGCTGGGAAAAAATGGTGGGCAATTAACTCAAATCATCTCATGCATATACTCTTGATTTTAGTTATATGGGATTTTAAATATCATCACTCTTCCCATTTGAAAACCTAGATTTAAAACAAATTGGTCTTAAGCCAACCCTTCAACTTTGTACACGGAGGACTCCAGCTTGGATTGATTTGAACCTGGTGAAGTTTGCATGTTCAAGTTGATAGGAGGTATGGCTGCAATCTCCATACTTCTTTCCATATTAAGAAGCCATCAGAGCACATGGTAAGTGAGTATACACCATAGCAAAGCCTGAACATTTCCTGGTTATAAAACCCCATAGTTCTCTTTATAAGTCTCCCATTTTACTCTTCAAAATTCTGAAACACTTGGTACAATAAACAGAATCAAGATGGCTTCAGGTGAAAAAAATAGAGATTCCTGAATGCAAAAAAAAATCTGATTTAAAAAAATTATATCTGCAATCTAGGAAATAATCATTTTTAGAAGAATTCCACAGGAACCCAAATGGTTACCAGACATTTCTAAAGCATTTGAGCCTTACCAACAAGGAAAATCATATTTTGAAGGTAAATGAGTCAGGTTTAAGGCTTTCTTCTGCTCAGAAGAAGCATAATGTGACTCAAATTATTTCTATTGTTACGTGTTATTTATTATTATTGGTTTGAGATTATTTCTTTTCACATGCCACAGCTGTTCACTGGCGTTAACAGTGGAAGACACAAGGGACAAGAAGACAGCCACTGAGGTTATCCTAAATAGACTTGAGTTTGGAGGTCCCCATTGCCAGCCAAAAAGCAGGTGCTAGTTTGGAGCTAGGAAGCTGTACATTCTGATATCAGCCATCAGTGTCCTGACAGAAAAGGAAGTCAGTAAGACTAAGTCCTTGTGGACATCCACCTTGTTCAGTAGGTGCTGATGTGGTGTAGACGTAAGCTGGATGAGATCAAAAGTCCCCCACTTTATTCAGTGGGTGCCAGAATGGTGTTCAGCAAAGGAGTGGTCACCATATTTTAGTTGTGAACCAGATGTAGCCTGAAGATCATACCCACTCTCTAGACATGCTGGGCAATTGCCCACAGTGATGCATGGATGGTTCATTCCATGTGGTTCTGAATGATGGCCTGCTTCTGTGCAGAGAAAGGCTATCCTGTCAGCACACTGACCTCTTTCTTGTCCTTGTGGAAGGACATGAGTCAGTGGGCTTATGTCTTTTAAAACTGGCACCTGGCAAGGGGAGGGTAGGAAAGGCAGCAGAAAAGGTGGGTCTAGTTTATGAGGGTCCTCAGGTCACTTTGAGAGGAGCTTGGCTAGTTGGAAGAAGACAGACACTCTCCAGGAGGAAAGCTCAAGATCTGGTCTTTTCCCAAGATTGGCCCCAAAGCTCAGGACTGTTGCTCAGAACTGGGCACACCCATCACTTTGGTATTTTTTCTTCCTCATTCCCAGCTTTCCCAGACCCGTTGCTGCACTGTAAACCCAGGGAAGGTTCCATCCTGTGCAGCACTGGACCCAAATGACAGCAGAGCATCATGTGTCAGGGTTGCTGTGTTCAAGACTGCTCTAGGATGCTCTAGGCTCCACGAGAGTGAGAATGAACTTCATCCAGACAGTGTGACACAGGTAATGCCCTGATAACTTCTGGTTTGCAAAAAGAATAAACCCCCCAGGGCATCTTTACAACACTACAATGTCCTCACTGACATGACAGATTCTGTCATGTTTAAATGGTCACCAGCCCTTCAATGCCACCCTGGAGACCCCATCTTTAACACTTTGGCTTTGGGAAGCATTCAGCATGCAAAACACAGAAGATACAGAATTCCTGGATTATTCATTATTATTTAACACTATGGTATAAAATTTGATGAAACCTTATATGCATATGCATATTTACATACTTATATGATATATTCATATACATGTATTGATGATTCTTATCTATCTCATTCATCTTTTTTCTGCCTCTTCCTCCCTCCCCCCAAGTCTAATCTTTTTCTTTGCAGATAATAGGATGACAGTAGAATGTATTTTCCTTATCAACCCAAACTATTTTACTAAGCAATATTTTGCTGTGTGATGCTTCTTATTAATCTCACCTAGGCTTTGATGTGTCATCTGACAAACTTCTTCCTCTAGCTCAGGTTATTGATGTTTCTTGCCTTACTCTTTTTGTCTCCTGTAAAATGCTTAGCAGTTCCTTCTTCTACAGCTGCTAGTAACTGACCACTCATTCACTTCATCCTGTAAATACATGTATGGTTTCCCTCTGGTTTAGGCATTTTACTGTCTCCTACTTATGTGTTGACACAATCCATTAGGCTTTAAATCTATGGACCATACGTCCTGCCTCCCGTGAAATCAGGAAAAGCACATTCTCACCAATCATATCAAGTATACTGATTAGAAATTTTTAAGCTTTTCTTTTTTCTCTCCTGAAATCTCCATTACTGGAATGTTTGCATCCTGTTTCCTTGGTTGCTTGTTGTGGGAAATATTAAAAAGGAACCAGCATGTTCCCACGCTTGTGCCTCTGCCCTGGCAGGCCATGCACTGGCAGGCAATGGATGCCCTGTTTTGATCTAATGGAGACTGATTCAGAACTCCACAGTCTCTCCACCCAGCTTGCTAGGTTCCCAGTGGGGGATTGCTACCATGCCAGACCCGTGCTTCACATCCCCCACAGGCAAACCCAAGCTTTGCTGCAGTAACTTTCTCTCTTGAACCGGGACAAGACGCTACAAGAAGTAAAGCACAACACAAACTTAGTTCAGAAATGACGGAAACCCAATTGCTGGGCGCAGCAACTAAAATCCTAATCTTGCGAACCTTCCTAAATCTAAATCCTCTGGTGTCAAAGCCTGATGGATCTGCCATTGAAACCGGGAGACACTCATAGTTACATCTTGTCTTCATGCTATCCCCATCCAAAACAAACAAACAAACAAACAAACAAACAAACAAGGCTCTAACTCTCTCCTTCCTCTCTTTCTCTGTCCAACCCAGAAGTCCCTCCTACTAGACCAGTGATTGGCTCCTTTATTCATTAGGGGATTGGCTCACAAGAAGTCACTTGAGTACCTGACTCACTCCTTGCCTGCAACCTCTCCCAGGACAGCTGAATTAGCACCAAAATACAAACAGCACTGGGCCCATCCACAACAGTTGCTCTCATTCTTTGTTTTTGAGTTGCTTTTCTTTTCTTCTGGAGTTAAACCCGGTGTTTCCACTGGATTTTGTTTCCTCGGGGAAATGGAAGAATATCTTATAAGTTATTCACATCTATATTACAAAAAAGAGTATAGATTATTGCTTGGGTGCTGAATGAGAAATCCACTGTCCTATAGAAGGAGTCGGAACCTCAGGGCAACCTCAGCAGAAAGCAGTTCCAGAGTATTGTATGATTTTGTTTTCTGTGATGATTACAGCAGGACAGATTTAACTAAGGGCCGCCGTCAGTTCCTGTCTTCAGTACACCATTGGGCTAATGCACAGAGACAACCATGCAGGCATACAGCTCTGGGTTGACATCATTCTCCAATGTATACCTTACCATGTGATATACAACAAGATCAACATGTCTTTTCCTGTCCCTTTAATTTTGCCATTGTTTTAACTACACATCATGAGCCTCCTTCAATATTTGCAAATGCCTTCTGCTGTTATCATTTCATTGGCTATACTATTGGTATGGATGGATACCTCTGGTTTAATGATTCCCTAATGGATGTACATTTAGATTTTTCTAGTTTTCAATATAGAACTATATAATTCTTTCTGCTTTCATCTAGAACTGTTTATTCAATTGAAAATTGTTTCCTCTCAATATAATGTCTTGGTGTATTTTTGGTTTTTGTTTTACTATAGTATAAGATTTTGATTTACTTTTAAAATGTTTATTCCCCAATTCACAAATGTTTATTCTTACAATTATTCCTATTTTATAATTTTCAGGATCAGTTTGTTATTATATGTTTTAGCTTTAAGTTTATGATTTTTAATTTTGATTTATCCTTTGAAGTTATGTAAACATGAAAGCATCTAAAATCAGATATTTTCCTTCAGTTTTTATCACAGAGGTTGATTTTTTCATTAGAGTTGCTTAGTAACACTTCAGTTGCTGATAAAACATTATGACCAAGATAATGTAACAGTTTATTTTGGCTTACAGGTCCAGAAGAAGAGTCCATCATGGTGTGGGAGGCATGTCAGAAAGTAGTCAATCAGAAGCTGAGAGACCACATCTTCAATCTCACACAGAAAGCAGAGAGGGCAAAAGGAATGTGGAGTGAGGCCATGGGGTCTCAAAGCCCACCCTCTTTGAAGTGCTTCTTCCAGCAAGGCTGTACATCCTTCTTTTACAGCTTAGGTAACTGGAGACCAGTGTTCAAATACCTGAGTCCATGAAAGACATTTCTAATTTAAACCACTACATTCCATTCCCTGGCTCCCATAGACTTGTGGACATATCATGTTGCAAAGTATTATTTAGTCCAACTTTAAAAGTCCCACATTCTTTAACAGTCTTGAAAGTCTAAAGTCTCTTCTAAAACCAAAGCAATCTCTTGACTATGACTCCCTGAAAAATCAAAAGGCATATTACATACTTCTAACAGACAACAGCACAGACTCAATATTCTCATCTCATGATGGAAGAGTGTAGACATAGTGAGGAAGAACTGAACAAACACAAGCCCAAAACTCAGCAGAGCACACACCAACGCTTTAGCTTTATGTTTGGTACCAGGAACTTTGGTTTCATGAGGTTTAAATGGATCTCCTCTCCAGCTTTGTTGCCTACAACATCTCTTTCTTGGATCAGTTCTGTTCTCTATATGAAATTTTCCTTGGTAGATATGCCAAAGGTCTGGCTTCTCCAAAATCTTGGATTTTCTACTGCAACCTGGGCATCACTTTCATAGCTTCACACAATGACCTCACAATTTCCTTGCAAGACACCCCTGCTACAGGGTTTGTGGCCTCAGCAGCTCTCTGAAACTGCAAGAGAAGAACATATGAAACTCCAGCTCCTCATCAACTCAGGCATTACATTCGCCATACCTTTAAAGCCAGTGCCATGTGGATGATAAGGCCTCGTTCAGCTGCCAGCTTGGGTCAGACTCCCATTCCACCACCACCCCCCACACACACATGCACATACTTTTCTTTCTAAAAGTTGCAAGCTGGGCTGGGTGAGGTCTTGCCCGCAGAATACCCTTCCCTTTATTCCAGTGCACAGCAGACCTTTTCTTGATGGTGCTGATCTGCTTAATAGTCACTGGTATCTTTTCTATTTAGAATTTTTTTCCATTTTTTTTGAGAAAGGGTTTCTCTGCGTAGCCCTGGCTGTCTTCGACCTCACTCTGTAGACCAGACTGGTCTTGAACTTAGAAATCTACCTGCCTCTGCCTCCCAAGTGCTTGGATCAAAGGTATGCACCATCACTTTCCGGCTCCTTTTCTATTTAAAATATGCATTTTTCTGTCCCATTTGGTCTTTTTCATTGTAGGCCTACATAACAGTTATTACTAAGAACAGATTCAATGGTATGTTTTCCTGGCATTTACCTTGCCTAAGAAATTTGTTCATTATTTAATAATGGCCTCAGGAATGTTCCTAGGACAAAGGGCAAAGAAATAATACGTGTGTGTGTGTGTGTGTGTGTATGTGTGTATGTTTGTATGTGTGTGTGTGTGTATGCATGTGTATATGCATGTATAGGTAGAGATAGAGATAGTTTTCTCCAAAAATATCACAAGTGGTCCCTAGCCCAGAAACTGTTATATCCCTGCTCCACTGAGACCTGGTGTGAGCTTCCATCACCTGATACTCCCACACTACTGTCTTACTATTCTGGAGGACAGCATTTAACAACCTTTCTAGTTCATAGTTCAAAGTATTTCACATTCTCCCCAAAATAACACTGCCCGATTCTTCACAGCAACAGCTAACTCTCTGAAACAACCCTTCTGAGTTTCAGGGATCCAACTTTATTTCTCAGGCTTTGGAGGCGGCATTGTTGTCTACCAAGCCATCTTGTTAACACAGCTGCAAATACTGAAGCACAATTTTAAGCAAGATTTTTTTTCCTTTTGCTAAAGTTTACATTTAGGCTTAGGTACAGGAAAGCAAAGTACAATTGCTGAGAACAAACTTGTCTGCAACAAGTAGTTCCAAACTATTGCTTTACAAAACTGAGTGAAATAGAAAAGGAGAGGGAAAAAAAATTAAGTGATTTGAGCATGGGGTTTCAGGGTGGAGGTAGGGGGATTCTGTTTTCTCTGGTCAAGAAACATATGGGGAACAGGAATTTTAACAGTGTCTGGACTAGTGGCCAATTGTGCTATTTGGTGAAGTGCTTGACTTGCAAACCTGAAGACCCAGTACCCACGTAAACAGCCAGCTGTGGAGATGTATATCTGTAATCCTAGTGACTCCTCTGTGTGAGAGAAGGAGAGCTGAATGCCTGGAAGGCTGACCCACTTGGAAAAATTCCAAGCCAAAGGTGTAGGATGCCTGAGGACTAACACCAGATGTGGTCTTCAAACTCCACATGGGGATGTGTGCAGGCATACCTTGCCCCACAGGAATGCATACATACATACATACATACATACATACATACATACATACGTGCAGACTTACACACACTAAAAGCAGAAATCAACACATAAAAGGAATTGAAGTCCCTTGACCTTTTAGTAACTGCTAAAAACAAAACTCTGAAACAGTACGGCAAAGAAATTCATATTATTTTTCTTTTTTAATTTTAAAATATGTATCATTTTAGTATGTTTTGTGTGATGCAAAAGATCTACAGTAAAATAAAACCCAATTTCTCCAATGTCAACGAAGTGTCTGATGCACCCTGGAGTGATCAATGCAGGAAGAACAGCAAAGCGACCGGCCACTTGCAATGCTCTCTCATCAAACATTGGACAATCTTACCTCCATACTTTTTCATTACAAAGATAGAACATGTAACTTTTTCCAGCATCTCTCATATTATTATCCTTTTATTAAAAATCTACTCTACTTTCCATCACTTTTTTAAATTCAACAACCACATTCAAGCCACCTATAGTAATTAATACCCAATATGAAAGACAAGTATGAACTTCCCGATGGGTTCACTCTCCTTCCCACCATTAAGGGCAGCTGCCATTCTGGATCTTGGGCACTGAAGACACTTTTCTAGGCAGGAGCAGTGAGGTGAAAGGTAGGTCCCATGCTGTAAAGGCTCTTCAGGTCTCCTGCAGATGTTTCTATGCACAGATGTCCAGAGCGAGTGTGGAGATGAAGGGGTGTGGCAGTGAGTCTAGGCAGACTGGAGCTGTCACACTCTTCTTTGCTCAGTTCAGTGGTGAGAGATACTAATGCTTCCCCAGGGAAGGTCAGTTTCCACAGTTGAGAGAGTTCCTCAATGCTTTCCTAGGACTCCCATATTTAAGTTAATTTGAATTAAGAAACTAAACAGGACAAAATATTTTTTAGTGTAGAGATAATTAAGCATCGAATGACATTTCGTGATGTTTCAAATATTGTAAATAACATTATCTGAGGAGATTCAAATCCAACCCAGGCAAAGCTGGCAAGTAGAATACATCTCCCATAAAACACGCCACCCTTTCTTCTTGACAGATTCCCCAGATGTGCTCCAAGTCATCTGGGTTTCCATTAAAAGTTCAAAAGATGAAATCCAGATGTTTCCTTCAGTCCTGTGTCCTTTGACCCCTGATGCATTTACTTGCTCTTGGAGATTTTGGTCACATGACTCTGAACTTTATGCTCTACCTAAACAGCTCTGAAATCTAGCCTATGATAATGGACTGAGTTGTTTGGGCTGAGGATCGGTTTCATGTCTATGAAGTGTTGCTGAGACTTTAAGAAGTGCCCTCTTTTCGTTTCAGTTCTTTTCAAAGCAACGTCTGTGTTTAAGTCACATTATCACTGTTCTATCTGGAATTTTAAGTGCTATACATTTCAAGTGCCAAATCTTTGACCCACTTAGGTAATAGAGGGTTGAAATGGATAAAGGTACTAATAAAGTATAAATATCTTTCTGAGTGTCAAAATGCCTTTCCTAGATCTTATTGTAATGAGCTGGATAAATATCCTAGAAAACAATTTGCTCTAAAGTATAGTTTTTGGCTTCTAATAACTAATCAGAATAGTATCTGCCTATATACAAGACTGCAGCAAGCCTTGCTCAGGGAAGGGAGGGACCTATATCCTCAACACAAATGCATTAGCTCATAGACATGGAATAGCATGACATCTTTAGGAAAGAGAAAAGAAAGTGTTTGGGACATTGAGCACTTACAGGGTGGTTTTAAGTATGCAAACAACACCAAGTGACATCATTTGTGAACTCACTTTACTCTATATCCTCAGACAGTTAGCAAGTTGATTAAGAAGAATGTCTGCAATCTAAATTATTACTAGGAAACTAATGGTAAAGCATGGTCATTTTTTAAAAATCATTTTCAGAAATCCTTTAAAATACTACTTTTGGGGAGACAGGGAGATGGCTCAGTGGGTAAATTGTAAATTTGAATTAAGAAACTAAATAGGACAAAATATTTTTTAGTGACAGGATGGGAACCTGAACTAAGGTCTCAGGCACCCATGAAATAAAAATTCTGCAGGGTCATGCACTTGTAATATGCAGCCTGTCTCAACCACCATAGCAAAGGAAGAGACTCGAGGGTCCCCAGGGCTTGATGGCTAGCTATCCTAATCAAAAAGTCAAGTTATGAGTTGAGTAAGAGACTCTGTCTGAAAAAGTAAGATGGAGATATGGAGGAAAGAGACTATGCTCATCTCTGGACAAGACATCCATATATACATGCCCATAATAAATAAATGGTACCAATTTTTTCATAAAACTACCATAAATCTTTGGTAGTTGAGGGTGGCATTGCATTGTTAAAATATTCTACACAGTAGATTTCCAACTTGTGGGTAAGGTTGGTGAACATATTAATGGACAACTGATTATAGAAACTCACCAGGATTCTTATATTTTCTAACCTTTTAAATTCAGTTATTAATTGAAAATAGTTATTTTTCATATAAAGTATTCTAATTATAGTTTGCCTTCCCCCACTCCTTCCAGATCTTTCTTACCTCTACTCTCTCTGTACTTTCTCATTAGAAAGCTAACAGGCAAAAAAAAACAAAACAAAACAAAACAAACAAAAAAAACAAAACAAAAAAGAAAGCTAACAGGCATATAATAATAATAATAATAATAATAATAATAATAATAATAATAATAATAATCAACCAATCTTTGGGGGGCAGTGAATGACAAAACCATGTTGATACAACTGAGAAATATTAAGTAGGATGCGATTCTCTCAGACAAGGCTGACTATCAGCAGTTAGCTGCAATAGCTTTCCGCTCTTCACTACCATATTTATTCCTGAAGAAGCGTGTTGTGGAAATGAGAAACACGGCTGCGTATCTGTCTAGAGAAGAAAGATCCACCAGGGGAGAGTGAAGGGTGCCAACCTGGACCTCCAGGAAATGCAAAGCTATCCCAGGGTTCTTGTGCAGTTTTAGGCAGAGAGGGAAAGAGGTCCCATGATGCTCTGGTTCCTCTGTTCACAAGGGGGTTGCTTACCATAGAGAACAGGGAAATGCTTTTCTCTTTGCTTCCTGTACTTGGAAGCTGACCTTGTCACCTGTGGATGTGACTTGGCTTCTACTTTCTGCCATCCCACTTCTCTGAGATGAGTGATTTTTACAAGTAAATGTATCCCATAAACTCTAGAGCTTTCCTCATTTATAATGGCATGAGCCATGTAACACTGTTAACTAGCAAAAGAATCTACTAGCAAAGTCAAGAAACAGGGCCAATTATTTGACTAAAAGTGATTTATAATTTATAATTAGCTATCTACTTCACTGACACATTTATTTAGCAACATTACATTTTGTTTTCCAGAGCATGTAATGAAATTAAGATGTCTACATACAATTTTAAAAAATCCTCTAAAGGGCTTGCTGTCACCCAGATTTACCAGTGTGACTATTTTCTGGTCCCTCCATGAGTTACTGAATTAGCCAAACCTCTGCAGCTCATCTTACATTAATTCTGAAGACAGTCTAATGTTATTACGCGACTAGTGAATAAAAGTAAGGACATGACCACATGGTGGGATGGTTGAGGAGGAGTTTTCTATTGCAGATGAAAGAGAGAAAGTACAGCCAAGGCTTTTAAAAGAGATCAGAGCAGAGAGAGAATGTAGGGGATTGAACATAGCTAGCAGAATAAATCAGACCATGAGAGAAGAGAACTGGGGGGAAAGGAGGAGGAGGAGGAGGAGGAGGAGGAGGAGGAGGAGGAGGAGGAGAGCGAGCGAGAGAGAGAGAGAAAGAGAGAGAGAGAGAGAGAGAGAGAGAGAGAGAGAGGAGGGAACAGCAGCCAAGAGGTGAGGAGCAAGAGAACCAAGAAATTGCATGGCAAAAATGGCAGGACTGTATAGGAAGGTGAAATTGGGGGGAAAGGAAGCAAAACCTCTGAGCCTGAGCCCTGTAAGGTAGGCTGTGGGATGAGTTGAGCTGAAAGGAGCTACAGGAACTGAGTGAAGCTTGAGGTTTAAGCAGACACTTGCTAATATATACCACAGTTATCCATTTGAACTGACAACTGCCAATTCAGAAAACACAGAAGATAGTTGAGAAAAAAAAAAAAAGACTCAATATTAAGGTGGCTGTATTCCCTATCTACTAACAATTATTAGACAATTGTTAATCACCGGAGAGATCTGATGCGTGTTCTCGGGATCCTCTTGTGCTTAGTCAGTGTTTCAGGTGTCAGGCCCAGCCCTCCCCCTTGGACCCTCACCTCCTCATCAGACAGCACCACTGTGAGTGAACCCCCACCTCCTCACCAGACAGCATGGCTCTGAGGCTGTGCTCGTAGTAGAGTAACTCATAAGTTTTCCTTGTCTTCTCTGCCCTGGTGAGAGGGAAGCTTGGCCCACCATCTGTATTGTGGATCACTCTATTAATAAGATTTTAGAGGTCCTTTCAAACCATTACGTCACCGAGAGAAGCTGCAAAGCAACGGAAAGTTCTATTGATACTGAAACTCTCCAACTTTATTTAACTTTAAGATTCCTTTCAGCTGTCACCTGAATTTTTGATCTTAGCCATTCTGACTGGTGTGAGGTGACAGCAGATGCTGGTGAGGATGTGGAGAAAGAGGAACATTCCTTCATTGCTGGGGGGATTGCAAGCTGGTGCAACCACTCTGGAAATCAGTCTGGCGGTTTCTCAGAAAACTGGACATAGTACTACCGAAAGATCCAGCAATACCTCTACTGGGCATATACCCAGAAGATATTCCAACTGGTAACAAGGACACATGCTCCACTATGTTCATAGCAGCCTTATTTATAATAGCCAGAAGCTGGAAAGAACTTAGATGTCCCTCAACAGAGGAATGGATACAGAAAATGTGGTACATTTACGCAATGGAGTACTACTCAGCTATTAAAAACAATGAATTTATGAAATTCTTGAGCAAATGGATGTATCTGGAGGATATCATCCTGAGTGAGGTAACCCAATCACAAAAGAAGTCACTTAATTTGCACTCACTGATAAGAGGATATTAGCGCAGAAATGTAGAATACCCAAGATACAATTTCCAAAACACAAGAAAATCAAGAAAGACCAACACGTGGATACTTCATACCTCCCTAGAATAGGGATTAAAATATACATGGAAGGAGGTGCAGAGACAAAGTTTGGAGCTAAAATGAAAGGATGGACCATCCAGAGAGTGCCCCACCCAGGTGGTCCATCACATAATCAGCCACCAAATGCAGACACTACTGCATACGCCAGCAGGATATTGCTGAAAGGACCCTGATATCGCTGTCTCCTGTGAGGCTTTGACAGTCCCTGACAAATACAGAAGTGGATGCTCACAACCATCTATAGGGCAGAACACAGGGTCCCCAATGTAAGAGCTACAGAGAGTACCCAAGAGCTGTAGGGGTCTGCAACCCTATAGATGGAACAACAATATGAACTAATCAGAACCCCCAGAGCTCATGTCTCTAGCTGCATATGTATTAGAAAATGGCCTAGTTGATCATTATTGGAAAGAAAGGCCCTTGGTCTAGCAATGTTTATATGCCCCAGTACAAGGGAATGCCAGGGCCAAGTAGTGAGAGTGGGTGGGTAGGGGAGCATGGCAGGGGGAGGGTATAGGGGACTTATGGGATAGCACTTGAAATGTAAATGAAGAAATTATCTAATAATAAATAAAAAAAAGATTCCTTTCAGTTCCTAACCTGGACCTGCTATCAGCTACAGCTTAAAAGGAAGGCAGGACTTTGCTCTTCCTAACCTGTTCTATTCCCAGATATGGTCCCTACCACTCCTCTGTGAGGAAAGGCTGAGGTAACAGAGTTCAGAGTCAAAGGAGTAAGATAAATGCTACTTAGCTGGAAATTGATACACTCCCTAGCTTTAGAAACAATTCAGGTCTGCCCACCTACCTGGCATGCTGGGAGATTTCTTCTGAGTCCCTTACTCCAGAATTTCCAATGACCCAGGTTGGTGATACTCTACCAGCTTGTCATTGGAACATCATCTTGACCCTTCTGTGGTAGAATATTTACCTGTGTCTAATGAAATGTCTCATTGCTGCAGCTTGTCCTGTTGGACAGAACCCAATCTCATATTAGCCCTCCCTTTCTGCACAGTCCCTACAGCTGATGGGAAAGCCTTTTACACCTTCTATCCCTCCAACTAGGGGGCCGGGCTTCTCTCTTTTCACCACCAAAGAAGTAGCCAATCTTCTATGTCTGTAGATTCTTGTGGCTGGGGTCAGCATCAGGATACACTCCAAAGAATGAGTCATTTATCAGGTGGCACAGGTCAGCTCTAACTAAATCCTGAAACTTCCATCTACTTACTTTGTGTAAGGAGGAATGTCCCTAATCCACTCACCCATATACTCACAAAGGAAGAAGACAACACAGGAATACATGCACTCACGCATGCACATACATACATACACAAAGGGAATGGGGAATTTAATTTAGCTGACACATAGAAAAGATGATTTTTCTTCCTAAACAAAGTTAATTTGCAAAGATCTAGTCCTGTCTTTTTTGTACTGTCCATCACATGTCACATTCCATCTTTTTATTCCTAGTCCACATAGAAAGATGTCTTCTTGGCATCTTCTCTAAGCATACCGCTGCTTTATCAAGTCTTGATTCTCTGTCTCCAGTATGTCCCCGAGTCTGTCTCAGATTCCTCCCCAGATTTAATAGATCACTTGCCAGTGAGTGGTCCAAGTTCAAGACGTGTTGGAATGAAGAAGAGAATAAACCTAATGCTGAAATGGTCATTGAAGGTGTGGCTTTGTGTGGCACCACCCTCTCTTTCCTTTTCTTCTCTTTAATTTTGTTTTTTCATTTCTTTTTCCTTTTTTCTTTTTCTTTCTTTTTTCCTTTCTTCTCTTTCTTTCTTTCTTTCTTTCTTTCTCTCTCTCTTTCTCTCTCTTTCTTTCTTTCTTTCTTTCTCTCTCTCTCTTTCTCTCTCTTTCTTTCTTTCTTTCTTTCTTTCTTTCTTTCTTTCTTTCTTTCTTTCTTCCTTTCTGTGTTCATAGTGTTAGTAATAAGTCTTGACCAACTAACAACTCTTGAAGAAGGTCTAAACTGTTTGACTTCAGAATCAATTTAAACTCAAGACCTTTAATTCCCAAACTCTCTAGTAGAGAAAATTTTATCTTACATTTTTTAAATTTTATACTCTTATAGAGTTTAAAGGGACATCTAGAACATGCAGTTACAAATATTGATCGGAAGAAGTCACAAATTCTTGTTTGATGGGCTTGAGTACTTACAAAAGAAGGAAAGAACAAAACAAAAAAGAAAAGAAAAGAAAAAAGGAAAGGAAAAGAAAAGAAAAGAATGAGAGCAAGTCACAAATTATATGGTAACACTTACTTTTTGCTAATATATGGGCATGCCGCAGCTCCCACATGAAGCTGTGTAAATTAATGGGTCCCAGCTTGTACTGCTGTTGTTGAGTCAACATGGTCTGGCTGCCTTCTGTGAGATGGCAAGGAACAGATCAAAGCCTCTGAAGAATGACCCCCTATTTTCCTCAAATTATGTGGTTTTCTGGAAATCTATATCCCCCTCCTTTTAAAATGTTTCTGAGTTATTCTGAGAAGATGGTGCTTATCGGTTGTACTTGGGCCTGCCTTATTCCTAACTTGTTTTGCTCTGTTTTCACCACCATCTGAAACAGGACTGGGATGGTGCTGGGGACCGACCTCTACATTCCTTCCCATAGATGGTCAGCTGTCAGCCTGTCTCCTAGGAACAATGCTAAGAACGTGACCATCTGAGACAGAAATGCTCAAATTAATATAAATATTACTATTTGTTTAATCCTTAGGTAATTTGTGGCTGGTTCATGTAACATGATATTAATCATTTTACTTAACTATAAATACATGGTTCAGTATAGCACTGGACACATGCATAATTCACACATCTCAATTACCTTTATCTGAATATTAGTTACTAGTATTCATGTAAACAATTACTAATTGTATTAGTAATTACAAAATTGATCATAAGAATTTCAATGAATTCATATTGTATATTTTATATCTATGTTTTATTGTAGTCAGTATGTATGTCACATTTCTCATTATTTCAAACATTCATAGTCCACAATTCAGTGGCATTAAATACATTTAAGGTTGACATACTAAGCCAGATATGCTTTGAGTTAATATTAATTATTAATATCAATAGTAGCAATAATTATTAGCATTACTATTGAACAAGTATTTTATTGTGGTCAGTTCATATTCTTTACTTATGCAGGGCATCATACTCATGTTTGACACCCATACATGTAAGCAGTTCAGTGACATGAAATATGTCACAATTTTGGGGGGCTCTTGCTGCCATCAACTCTGAAACTCCTGCCAGGTGTGGTGGCACACGCCTTTAATCCCAGCACTCGGGAGGCAGTGACAGGCAGATTTCTGAGTTCGAGGCCAGCCTGGTCTACAAAATGAGTTCCAGGACAGCCAGGGCTATACAGAGAAACCCTGTCTTGAAAAAACAAAACAAAACAACAAAAAAAACAAAAACAAAAAAAAAAACAAAAAAAACAAAAAAAACCTCTGAAACTCCTTCGTTGTTTTCAATAAAAAGTGCAACTTAACAACAACTTCCATGAATTCTTTCCCTAACAATAATTAAAAATAATAATTAGTATCAGTATTAGCATATAATAGATACATGTATGGGCTTGAGCACTATTAAGGCTTTGTACAGACTACGGTGCTTAGGAAATTCTGATAGTTGTCTTTGTAGGGGTACATGTTCCCATGCAGCAGATTAGCAAAAGCTTAAAGGGATTGGGAGCCTATGGCTCAGGTAAGCACTTTTCAAACATGCGGTGTTTGTTAAGTTTTTACTTAATTTTTAAACAAATGCGATATAAGTGGAGAAACTGAGGGACACATGATCGTGACCCGAGGTTGAAGGGAGAAAGGCTGAGAAATAGGCACCTTGATGTCTAGAAAAAAACGACAAAATGGGATGCTTGCTCAGGGAGAAGACCTCAAGGATCCTGGGTCACAGGCGCAGAGGCAGATGACAAGTCATTATCAAGTCCAGTGTGACATCTACCCCCCCCCCGTAGCCTCCCAGGAAGGACCCCCCTATCTGCATGGCTGTGCAAAAGGAGGATTCATTTTAATTGGTTGAGTAGCTCCAGGGAGCCAACAAAAGCAAACAAGCCCAAGTCCCACCATAAATAGTCTTTAGCCGAATGATGTCTGATCCTTTTTTGGAATGTTCTTCGCTTAGTTGCAGTTTGCCAAGGGTCATATATGACAGACATGAAGTGTCGCTGGCAGTGATTGAAACGGATTCCTACTGTTTGTGGCCAATGGTGGGACTGGAAAGGCCAAATATGTTGACCAGAAAACAGCAGGAACTGGTAAACTTTCCCCAAGACTTACTAAACTTTGAATCACCTCTGGTCTCCCAACCATTCTGTCAGACCTGTGTGCAGAAAACTGATATTATAATTGCTAAGCTCAGCAAGAGTCTAATGGGCAACCTGAAGCTTTTGGGGCCTTTGGTGCAATTAGGACGGAGGGCAAGGCCGGCAGACAGGACAAGGCGGGCTCCGCCCACTCCTGCCAAGCCAACTGAGCTAAGGTTTCATCCCAGCCTCTTGCAGACAGGTAACTGAGCAGCAATTGGGCTCCTGCCTCTGCCTCCCGTAAGGAAAATAATTCCTGCCCAAACTGGCTGGGAGCTATTAAAGGTTTAAATGTCACCTCAAAAGAACCCTTTGCTAACCTTTAAGTGGTGGCGTCTGGAGGGCTGTTCCAAGCAGGATTTGTCCCTCCCAGGGAGTCTAGAGAGCTGAGAATGTATTTCTATGTGTTGTTTTTCCACCCCTCCCATCCTTTTTTCTTTTTCTTTTTTCCTTTCAGGGAATTATCACTGTACCTTCAAAGGCAGCGTTCGTAGGGCAACCGGCACCTGCAGGATGGAGCTTCCCAAAGAATGCTCTCTTGGCTGAGTATATAATTTCATTTAATCCTAAATAGCCCTGTCTACCTATTGTCAACAAATTCTCTTTAATCTCGACCATCACTTACAAGAATATTTACTATCAAAAGGAGACAAATCACTATTTAAATGTGGATTTACTCAAGTCTGAAACTATGACAGTGACATAAGGTAAAATGATAATATGTAAATAAAAACTGGAGACAGGTTTTTCCCCGGGGAATGCTGGGCAGAGCAGGGGATTAAAGTCATATGTGATCTGCCTTGAGTGGCCTCATTTAGACCCAGCGTTCAGTTATGACCAGCAATACCATTCATTCTGTTTACTTCAATTCATTTGGCCCTAGCTCTCAATGACCCACTGTAACCAAGAGTACAACCCTCGTAAGTAGACCTTGATATTTACAGCACTTTGGAGCAAAATAGATGCAAGCTGCACGATATTTATGAGTGCTCACTCTTAGCGTACAAAGCATTTGTGTGAAGTGTGAGCACAGGTGGGATAAGAGGATATATGTTAGCTCAGATGGCTTGGTTACCAGAACTACAAAAGAAGAAGAGTTAAATACCACCCCTAAGACAACAGCTTTCAATTATTGTCTGCAATCCTGAAATCCTCCCAATGAGTTGAGAGGAAATCCATACCAGATGGCACTTTTATGCATTTGCCAAATGTATCAACCTTCTCTGACTCTTAGTTCTGGGCAGCCATGCCAAGGAAGGCATGCTTCTCACCTTCCTCTGTTTACTGGTCATTGAAGGCAATTAAACTTTGTAGAGGTAATGTTCTTAACTCATTGAAAAAAAACTAGAATAGTTACAATTAGACTTCTTTTCCAAAAATATAAAAATCAAGAAAATTATGCCCCATGTTCTTGGGAAACAACAGCAGTCTAATGACCAGACCAGGAAATTACAGAATACAAAATTTATCAATTATGTACCCAGTAGTGATATCTTCACATAAGACTATCTCTACGATGAAATACAAGGTATAGAAATCAAGCTACGATTGGGCTAGGAAACTCCTTTCTGTTTCCTAGAATTTATGGGGGCTGACTGTTTTGGTGCTAGAAAGTTCTACATAGATTTTAGTGTGGTAAATATATCGGCAGTCAAACTCATCAGTGAACTATAATACTAACTTACCAGACAAGGTATGCTCATTGGTGTAATGGTGGCATATCTGTTATGGGAACAATCAACTGCTTCCTAATTGGATTTGGAGATTGTACTACAAGATAGAACCCATGTATAATATAGTCAATCTGATCCAAAATCCATGACTAAAGTGGTCTTAGATCCTAGGGAAGAGGCAGACCTAGGAAAGTGGCTTAGTTTAATTGATATCACCCATCCACCCCCCTGAACATCTGTCTTGATGTTCACAAAAGCTACTTTAAACATAGAAATCTCCTCTTGCAGGGAACTGAGGTAAAGAGGAGCATCCATGGCTTCATAGAATGCTGGAAAGAAAGCACAGTGGAAGGCTAAGCCCCATAGGAAACATTATCCTGCTGTCTTAAAAAGCCCAGAGTACAATGTGGAATAAGGCAAAAAGAATATAAGGCTGGAGAGTAGGGAGAATAACTGAAGTATTATTTTCTAAGCACCACATTGTCATGGAAATCATGAACTCACAGCAGCTGTGTATGACCAGAACTGTGTCCACAAAAGTTGAGCCCTCTTAACAGTCAGCTATGGAAGGGGTAGAGGCTCATGTTCCCTGACACATACTGGCAACCAGTGGTAGATTCTGGGAGAAAAGAAAGCATAGTATCCAGTTGCCTACCCACCCATGAGACGACCAGACTCAGATGGTGTTTTAGTTGGGACTTTTGTTGCTGGGATAAAACAACACAACCAAAAGTAACTTACATGTGTGCACACCTGGTGCTCTTGGAGACCAGAAGAGGGATGATCCTAGGGACTGGAGTTACAGATGCCTGTGATCTGCCATGGGGTTGCTGGAGATTGAATGTGGGTTCTTTGGAAGAGCAGGCTCTTACCGTCTGAGTCCTTTCTCCATTCACAACCGCATATGGAAATTAAAAGAAGACACCCATGCACCTACATCTTCTGCCCTAGGAAACATAGCAACAAGGAAGGGCCAGGTGTCTGATTAAGGTATCTAAATCTCTCTTTGAATGTATTCTTTCATCAATATAGTTGGATTGTATTTAGGAATAAAATATTTTGCTGTGTAGTTTGCTTTCTTGTCAGCTAAGGACAACTTTACGTTTGTATCACTTTGGGGACACTTGGTAATAAAAGCCAAACAACTACTTTTGCAAATTTCAGTTCCTCTTTGGAGAGGTAAAGAAAGTTGAGAGGAAGGAGAAGGTCTCATAATTAAATATCATGACTATAAGTGGCCAATTGCTTAGTTTCACCCTATGAAATTCATATCAATGTGTTACTTAAAGGGGTGTTATCTCAAATCATTCTGATATGACCCTGTTGTCAGGGAGTTCAAATGACTTGCTTTACAGTGGGCAAAATTAAACAGTAACTGAACTAAGAGAAAACTCCATTGACATAGAAGCCCAAGTTCTGTGGTTCATTAACATATTTGAAATGAACTAAATATAGATATCCAGAGGTGGGTAGCTCATGTAGCTGGAACATTCAGATGGTTATAGCAACATAATTTATCAGTGTTGATTCAGGCTTTGAGTGTCTTGAAGCAATGGGTTTGGGGCTCCACTCTCTTATGGAAGTCTCTAGAAGGCTTACACATCTCAATTTATTGCTGGATTATGAGATCTTTTTAATGAATTAATTGTAATTTAAGGTTTTTTTCCTGATAATTTAGTTCTTTTGTAAACTTGACAACAGGTTCATGAAACAACCAAGACAAGAGTCAAGGTCCATCTTACATTTGGTTTACTGGCAGCTTAAGCAGCCTTGTTCACCAAACTGGTCGATGATGGAAAAAAAATGGCTTTGCATTGAAGAATATTTTAAAAAGTTTGGAAAACTACATCATTTGTGACAGTGACCAAACAGGAACTGAGAGTCATTATTCTGGATTGGATGTCAGATCACTTCGGGATGGAACATTTTGCATAAGTGTTCTATGTTCCAGAATCAGGGACTAGAATGCTATTGCTGACACTATTTGGGTAAAACAAGCATGATAAAGTTCAAGGCTCATCCCTAAGAAAGCAGCTAAGAAGATTCCCTCTCTTACTTATCAGAGAATCTCAAATAAGTGATGGTCTTAAGTTAACAAGCTAATATTTCATCCATGGATAGCAGAGTGTTAAAGGCTAAATATTCCAGTGAAAGGAAGAGGCACATACGCAGCTATTTGCCCGACACAACTTTGCTGTCATGGCCTATTAGAACCAGTTTACATGAGCATGTCGAATTTGATGAATATGTATGTGACCCTTTTCAGAGTCATCACTCATTGGGCTATGGCCCCCATGGCAGGGAAAACAGCACCTCTCATTAAACACAGCATGAGTTACAGGCATGTTATGTTAATATTTCTTCAGAACTTTAGGGGGTTTTCGTCTTGTTCTAATAAATCGTATGAGGAGAATAATTTAAAGTATAATTGATTTAACAACACCCCATTTCCTGTATTTTCCCCTTCACTATTTTAGGTAGTCTGTGGGTTCTAGAAAGTGTTTTGCTCAGGAAGTTGTAGGACATGCTTATGAAGTGAGCTGTATATCATTCATTTGGGGCCCCTGAGGTGGGCCCCCTCCTCAGTGGGAAGTTTAGAAAGTCTAAACAGAAGATCTGCATGCATGGAGTATTATAAGCCATGAAAGTCAAGGTTCCCCTTCAACCTCTGGAACACAAATCATTTACTAACTCACAGCTCTTCCCAGTTGGTGGAGTGCCTTGTAGATATTCAACTAATGACCACAGCTATGGTAATTATTGCGATTGCTACTGAAGTCATAAAATTAATGTGATTTTTGTGCCAAGGGCCTTTCTGTAGATTCATTTTAAATGTCATAGAAGGTGTAGAAACGATAATTCCAAATATTAAGTAAAAATGCTGAAAAGCCTAAGAAAGTTATTTACTCATTCACAAGGCCCCCTGAGTCCCCGATCTCACTCCTGTTAAGACTTCAAATATTTGTTTTTATCCATCCTCAGACAACTTCATGTGACCTTCCTTGGAGTCTGATCAAGCATGTATTTATTTGGAACATCTGAAAGGTCTAACTCAGTGTCTGGCATACAATTTTTTTCCAATTTTTATTAGATATTTTCTTAATTTACATTTCAAATGCTATCCCGAAAGTCCTCTATACCCTCCCCCCCACCCGCCCTGCTCCCCTACCCACTCACTCCCACTTCTTGGCCCTGGCATTCCCCTGTACTGGGTCTGCCATACAAATTATAATCGAACCTCAAAATTGAACCCAATGTTAATGATACTTTTAACCCAAAACACTGAGAAGTGTTTTCTCTGAGTCTACTAATGTACTGGTGCCTCGTTGATTTGGCCATCATTGGGAGATAGGACATTTAGAAGAAAGGCTTTGACAGAGGAAGGCAATGCCACGTATGAAGAGGAGTGTGTTCCTGTCAGGGCTTTCTGCAGAGCCACCACAGTGCAGAGCACGGCATTAGAAAGTCTGTGTTCTAATCCTGAGCCTTCCTCTGGATGTGGGGTCATGAAACACATTCATTTTAGCTTTTACTTTTCTCACTTTGCAATTTATTCCAAGCTTCTGAAGGTCTGCATCTGTCTCCTCAAACAATGTCACTTTCCTTCCAATAAATTGGTCTGGCTCCCTGCTGCTGTCCTTTCTACTGTTTCTGAGGGCTGGCAAAGACCAGTGCTTCCTTGAACTTCATCATAAGTCCATTCTGCCTGTGAGCAGACTTGGCAATGATGGTGAAGTTCTTAGTTACGGACTTAAGAGCTATGAACATTTGTTTCCCTCTTTCAAAATCTGCATCTGTAAGACTGGGATTGGGAGCTGGGTTGCATAGTGTGGTCCCAGAGATAGACACCCTTCTCTACATAGGGTCAAGGATTCCTTTTGTAATTTCTCATCGTGGTCAGAGTTCTTCAGATTGAGTTCCCCAGAATCGAAAACCCCCATTCAAGAGAGCAAAGTGCATTTGCTCAAGCAATAATAACTACCTTCCTCCTCTTTAGTTTCAAAATTCTTCAGTTTCATGGTTTGTGTTCTAATTGGTTAACTTTGCTTCTTGTTTTTGATTATTTCAATCAACTCTATTATAAGCACTGCTATTATAGGTACTTCAATCCAAGGAGCTGAGATGCAAAGAAGATGAGAATTTTCCACAGTTACACCGTGCTAGAACAGAACTGGATTTGAACTCTGGCACTGTGGCTCAAGAATTGGCACAATCATTGTGCCATTGTATGTATTAAACTTGTTATCTCACGAGTGATAACAGCTTTGGGAGTATATGAAGCAATAGTCTATAATAGAAAACTATAAACTAACACAAAAACAGAGCACAAACCATACCCAGATTTCATCCCAGAAACTGTCTTTGCATTTCAGCGCATTGGTGGATGCCAGTCTTTAGTGGCACTGGGAATTTGGGTGAAGCTATCTGTGAACGAGGCCAGTCTCATTGAGGCCAAATTCTCAAGCTCAAGGTAGGACCAAAAATCTGTCATTGGGAGTGCTTAAGTGGAACACTCTCTCCCAGGATCTACGCCATCACTCTTCGCTCACTTGAGAGGCCCCCAGCTGGCTGAGTTGCAGCCCCAATAGCCAAGGCAATCTCCAGCCCTTGCTGTAAATCTAGCACTGGAGCTGCCAACAGACGGGGTTGGAAAAAGTCTGCTCTCTTTCCTGCCAACCAAATGGCCCCATAGCATAAGCTTCCAAGTTTTCTCAGTCTCATAAAATTTGGCAGAATGAGACAGTAAGGCCATGAAATTTGCATTTATCTTGTGCACCTGACACTTCCCATCATGGTGATAGAGTGCTTCTCTCATGCTGTAGCACTCTTGGCCAAGGGAGGACAGGAAAGCAGGGTAGAGGTTGGTTGGGGGGCAGGCTAATCAAAGCCAGGAAGAAGAGTAAATCTGTAGCCATGAAGGATGGAAAACAAGGTATGGGAGGAATGGAAGGCTAGGAGCTGAGGAAACACTGTCACTTAAGATAAAAGAGCTTGTCAAAGCCCCTTGGCCACTGGAGCTATCAGTCTGATCCCTCTCAGAGGCTCTGTGTTGACCTCTAGAGAGTCACATACAGTATCTTCCCAGCTGCTTGATGAAAGCCTATTTTCTTTCTTAGAGCCTGTCATTGTATATACATTCAGGGTGAGGGTAAAAAAAAATGACTACTGAGTCTACAAGTTGTTGCAATTAAACAATTCTTGTATGTTGTGTTAAGATTTCAACTGATGGAGAAAATGAGAATAAAAATTATTTTTCAGTAATTTACCATATCTGTTTCTTGGTTCATCTTGTTTCATGTTCTTATATAAAGGAAAAAAATCAAAACAAAAAAGGGAGCAAGAGGTCCTTTAACGCTAGCATTTTAAAGGGCTTGGCTCTAGAGCAGAACACCAGGCCGCTCCTTTAGGTCAACTGCTTGCTGCTGGTAAAAGCTCTGAGTATTTGTTTTAAGTCTCCATTTCCACTAGGATAAAATAGTTTTATTTGAAGTCTTTATAGATTTATATTGAGATTCAACAAGATAATAAATGCTACATGGGAAATAAGTGTTACACTGCTATGCGATAGTAACCTAATCCCTTGACTTTGGAGAAATGAAGGCAATTATAACTGACCTATAGCTATGCCATGAAAATAAAAATTTAATACATCTATATTTGCTAATTTTCATATGATTTTCTAAGACATGTTATAACAAGCTTTTGTTTGAAATTATACTAATTCATGAGCACTTCAAGACCTGAGCTAGAAACCACAATCTCTTCTCAGCCTGGGCTAATAGCTCTACTTTCTCTTTGGGAAAGCCTCAGATAATAGCATGATCTCTTCCCAATTTTCACATTGATATTGATATATTTCAAATTGTTATTTCTTAGTTATAGAATAAAATATATATTCATTGTAATATTGATTTATGCTCTATATTTTATTTACTAAATTACTTTGTGTCCTAATGTATATTGTTCTAATTTAACATTACTATATAAATCTACTAAACATATATGAAAATACATGTAAGAAATATCTATATACATATATGCTTATATACATGTAAAACCTATATTTCTCTGTAAAACTACATTTAAGTTCATGTTTCTTTGTTTGGTGCAAATAGGCTTATTCTGTGTCACCTCAACATTCTGACTGTAGAATGAGGACTACTGTAGAAAATGTGGAGACCTGAAACCTGAGGATTGTCCTTAGTGATATATTTCAATACCAATTATGTTTTATTGGCACACCATTTCATGGTATAAACTAGATATTTCCTGACTCTTGAGGAAATGGCTGGCTTATGTTATTCATCTCTGAAGTCTTCATGACAGATTTTTTTTATCTATTCTCCTGTGAGTGATGTCAACTTCACTTTATATACTTGAAAATAAATGCAGACTTTCATAAACAACCAGGAAACAAAAGGCAAATAGGTACTTAACACTTCGGTCACCAAATGATGTACTTTCCACTCTTGCCTCATGTCACAAAATATATGGGGCTTTGTTTCTTTATTTGAATTGACTGAACTTGCTGATATCTGATCATTTTTAACCTTATATAGATATTCCTGGAAGAAATCACAGCTTTGAAGTTAGCCTTGATCTGACATGAATTAGCATCCACTGAGTACTTGGTAGAAAAGAAAACAACTGACTGACTGATGCAGTGAATGAATGGCTGAACATTCACATTTAATATCTTAAGTATAGCTTTCTTAACTAGAGTTGTGATAGTGTCCCTTAATTATGCTAATAACACCTGAGAGCACAACATGTATGTCATCTAATTCTTTAGAATTTTCACATATTGACCTGACCCCTTTTCCTGTTTTTCATGTAAAGCAGATGATGCTACTAGTTGTTCATGCCTGGGATTGTCAAACATGTAGTAAACTTTAGGCCCATACTGAAGAAATTTAGACCAGATCTCCTCAGGAACAGTAACGTCCTAAAAGCCTGCCTCACATGTGGTCTTTAAGAAGGGAACAAGGCATTTGGTGCCTTCATGGTATTGGTTGTAGCTTCAATGTGCAATGTGCCCCACAGGTTCCTGTGTTTGAACACCACAGGTCCCTAGTTGGTGGTGCTGTGAGAAGGGATGGTAGAGCCTTTTGAACAGAAGATATGGCTGAAAGAGGTGGATTGGGCAGAATTAAACAGGGGAAAGCCTTGAAGGTCTGATTCTGGGCTGTTCTCTGCTTCACCACGATATAATAAATAGTGTTACCAGCTTACACCAGAACCACAGACACTAAGCTGTGGTCTTTCCAGCATTCACACCTTATCTGCCATAATGTACTAATAGTTTCTTTTGGTTTTTTGTTGTTGTTGTTGTTGTTTTTCCGAGACAGAGTTTCTCTGTGTAGCCTTGGCTGTCCTGGAACTCACTTTGTAGACCAGGCTGGTCTCGAATTTAGAAATCCACCTGCCTTTGCCTCCCAAGTGCTGGGATTAAAGGCGTATGCTACCACACCCGGCCTGATAGTTCCTTTATCTGGAAAGAAAATTCGTAATTTAGACGAGTAATAAATAAGATTGAATACCAAGGGGTAAATAGAACAATAATACATGAGCCATCCATGTATTAACAAGCATTTTAGCATTTTATCTTTTATAAAAAGACTCAATAGAAGACTTGAACAAAGAAGACAATGTGGGCTTCTCATAGACAGGAGAACTCAACATCATAAAGATGGTATATTTTCTCTGCTAAATTCTAAACTTAGTGTTCTCTCAATAAAACTAAAACCAGTTTTTAAAAATTGATGATATTGCTTTACAGGTCATCTGAGAAAGAATGAACTAGAAGGAAATTAAAACTGTTAAGAAAGAAAGGTTTGAGAACAAATTAGCCTCCCTATGCTGCCAGACACTAATTAACATCAAGACTTGACCACCAAATAGTGTTGTGCTTGAGTGTGGGCTAGAGCTATCCAAGCATACATGAAGTTTAATGTATCATTAAAAAGAGCCGGATATCAATGAGAAACAGAAACTATGTACTATTATTAGAGCAAATGCTGGGCCAAATAGGGCAAAAAATTGGACCAGAACTTCCTCTCATGATTCCCTCTGAAATGATTATTTAAATGACAAGAATAAAACCATAAAGGTTACAAACTGAAAATGGTGAGATCACTTTATACTTTTAAAATATGTAGGACTCAAGATGCACAGCCAAGAAGTTAGCTTGGATTATGTAAAATATAAATAGATTTATAAAGAAAAGAAAAAAGAAAAAAATAACTAGTGATAAATACAATCAAGAAGGCGTGGGACTCGCTCTCTACAAATAACAAAGTATTGATGAATGAAACCAAAGAGCTAATAGAACCCCAAGTGGCCAAAACTAGTATTGATTGGTAAACTATGATGTGAACAATAAGCTGAGAAACGTATGCGTTTTAAAATGGATCAAATTTTTACCATAATTATTCATATGGACCATATCTCTTTGGTCCACAGAGTTCTAGAACCCTCTGTATAGCAGATCCAGACTGTTGCCATATATTTACAAATATTGCCCTTATTCCATAATTTATATTTTTACCTTTTAAATGGTATCTTTTGAAGCACAAATGCTGAAATACGCACACACAAATATGTCCCCCATTATTTTCTTCTAAGAGTTTTATTAATTTTACCTTCTTAATTTTGACCTTACATATTCACTAGAGAAAAAAAAAAACAAACAAACAGTGATATAGAGCTGGGAAGATGAGTCAGTTGATAATGCAGGTATTCCTAAGAGATAAATATTTTCTTTTCTATTTGCCTTTTATCATGTATCCTGATTATGGTTTCTATTCCCCTAAATCTGCAGAAATCTTCACATTTCCCTCCCATGTGAATCCACACCTTTTCTGTCTCTCATTAGAAACAAACAGGTATCTGCAGAATAATAATAAAATAAGACATGATAAAAGAAAACCAAACTGGAATAGAACAAAACAAACAGAAGAAAAAGAACCAAAGAAAAGACATAAGAAACACATAGACACAGAGACACACATGTTCACTTACACAGGGATTCCATAACAACACAAAACCTAAATCTGTAATATACGCCAAAGAACTTGTAAGCTTTTTTTAAAAGCCCTCAACAAAGCATTATGAAACACAAAATCTCCTACCCCAAGTGCCACTTAGATTGTTTTATGTTGGCTTTTGCTGGGCATGGGGCTTGCCCTTAAGAGTGGTTTGTATGGCCCCAGTGAGACTCCATTGAAGAGAACTATGTTTTCCTGTGTGAGCAGTTATCTCTTAGAGACCACATCTAGGATGAGCATGGGGCTTGTGTCCACTTCTTGTTTCAACTCTGGGACCCCATCTGACTCAGACCTGTACAGGACCAGTGTGTGCTGCCAGTCTCTGTGAGTTCCTTTGCACATCAGCGCTTCTGGGTTTAGAGGGCTTTGTTTCCTTGGTGTCCTCCATCCTCTATGGCTCTTACATTCTTTCTGCCTCCTCTTCCACAGGGAGAGAGGAGGGTCCTGAGGGGAGGGATTTGATGGAGACATAATCTTTAGGACTGAGTATTCCAAGGTCTCTCACTCTCTTCACTTTTCTCTTAAAAGATAAAGGTGTACATTTTCTACAAATGTGACTTCTTTTTTCTTTTGTAACAGCCAAGGGAAAGCTCAGCAATGTTCTCTCTGTTACTCACGGCATTCATGATGGTATAATTCCACTGTGAATAGTTCTTCAAATAAATATATCCATTAACTCAAGATTTTTGCCTAGAGTTAAGTTGCATTATAAATATAATACATCCAGAAGAAACGCCCTAAGATAAGTGTATTCATTCAGTGATGTCTTTGCTGTTCTTTACTAGTGAAGCCACTCTCTATGGAACTACATTAAAGGTCCTAAGATATTTTGTTAAGGGAAAACAGAAAGAAAAAATGTAAGTACCATTGTCATTTATTAGAAAAAGAGAGTAGAGAACTTATAAACACATTTTCATTCAATTGAATTTTGCATTCATCAGATATAAACTTTCTTTTCTAAATTCTAAACGTACTGCTATCTCAACAAAACTAAAAAAAAATTCATGTATACTACTAGTGGAGGGGGAGACGTGGGAAGGCAATGCCATGTTTTGGTAAAAGAGAAGTATTTCATGTAACACTTGTCAGTGTTTAAACCATGTGCAAGTATTATCTATGTTAAGAAATATTTACATGATAGGCTAGAAAGAACCTATAGTGTACAGATAGATGTAGACACTCTTAATGGGATGTGGGTGTAATGGCCATTTTATCTACTCAAGCTACAGACTCGTTCTTCAGGAAACCATTTTGTTTGTTGTGTTGGTCTCATCAATTTGGAGGATTTTTGCCCTCTGCAGACTCTAACCAGATTCTAACCTTGCTCCTACAAGGTGCCCAGATCTCAAGCAAGTCTAGGAACTTTTAAAACTTAAATGTTTAAAAAGGTTCAATTGTTTTGTAAATGATTTTAACTCAAAGTATCTGGATGGTAGTGACAAGTCCAGGGTAATTTTCTTTCTCTCTCTGTCTCTTTTTCTCTTTCTTTCTCTTAGTCTCTTTCTTTCACCAAGTAAAAATGTTAACTTGACAGTGATTTAAGAGTACAAACACAGCAATTTTTTTCACTCACCTTCAAACCAAATTGATGTGCCTGGGTCAAAGTTAAAAAACAGCATCTGACTATCTAGTATGCACCCAAACCCCCAAATATTCTTTCTACTTAGTAGAAGGGAAGGAGCTTCCTTGCGTAAATGTTCTGCGTTCCATTCTCAGAGGCAGGGAAAGGTTATCTGTGGCAGGGGGTACTTTCTGTGTCCTCATGGAGGAACATGTGAGGAAAGTGCACCTCTAGAACTGGCCTCTTCCCCTGAGTATATGTTTGAGAACACAGCAGTTGTGCATACATTCTTTTCAAGCCACTGAAAATTCCATCTGTGCATATCAGAATATGAAATTATAATGAGAACAAAAAATGCCCCTACAACTTTACAAAATGAGGCGAGAAAAGAGAAAGAAGAAAAAAATATTTTCATTTGGACAACATTTCAGCTTATTGGAATCTATGGTAGTTTTGGTTAAATATTTCCCCTTATTGAATGTCAAGGGAATATTCTGGGTTAAATTTTGTGTTAAAAGATTTATTTATTTTTATTTTATGTGTGTGATTTTTTTTTTGTCTGCATATATATGTATGCAACAGTATGGATTGAACTTTTAAGTCCAGAGACCAATTCCTCAGTACTGGGTAGAGAAATGGCTATAACATTTTTAAGAACATTTACTTACATCAGCTATTCTCTCTCTCTCTCTCTCTCTCTCTCTCTCTCTCTCTCTCTGTGTGTGTGTGTGTGTGTGTGTGTGTGTGTGTGTGTGCGTCTTTACTCTTTGTGGCTGGAGGATTCTTGATTTTTCCTTGGGAGGAAGAGGCATTTGAAACAGCTTGTACATCAGTGGAAACGGACTTCTCTATCCTTCTTAGGACTGATTTACAGATTTGCTAGGCATGGTAAAAGAACGCACTGGGATAGCTGTGTATTTGGTATCACCTGTGACTGGGAGGCAACAGTGTAATAGATTTAATTCTCCAGGGAAATTCAGCTCATTTCATGAACACTGAACTCATTTAGGAAGTAGAAGGGAAAAGAAATATCTATCAAATATATTCGTCCATGGTATCCAGTTGCATAGAAAAGTATGTCAGTTAAAATATGTTAAATCAATCTCAAGTAACGTTAAAAAAAAAAAAACAGAAACATTGACATGTCAATGGAAATCACTCATCTTGACAAGTGATTATGTAGATGAGGGGAGGTGCGGGCGGTGTGCTGTATGGCTGAGGGATGGGGACTGGGGTTATATCCCCTGTTGATGTAATGGCATGGCAGGTGTGTTCTAATCTAGATGAACTCTCTCAGACCTTATACTGAGGCTATATTCTGCCATGAAAAATGAAGGAGAAAGGTCATAAAAATTGCTCCAAGGTCCCAAGTATTTGAGTCTCTGGAGAAATTCCAAAATAGGTAATATTTTCAGGCCTTCGGAATCAACTCACTATATTTTTAGACTCTCCTGTCAGGTTTCTGCAAGTCGGATATGAATTGTAGTTTAGAATCATTTTGTCTTGTTCACTCTCCCATTCTACTGTATACAACAGAGGATGAGAGAAGAGTGTAAGAGGAGTGTACTGATGTGCTGCCCTGACTCAAGCTTACCCTTCGCCTTCACCTTGCTTACTCCTTTACTCTTTTTTGTTTTTTCTAGTTTCCAAAGAGTCTTGTATCTTAATATTGTGGCATGGCATTTTTTAAAAGATTTATTTTTATTGCTTTTAAGTGTGTATGGAGGGATATGTATATCTGAGTTCAGGTTCTCATGAAGGTCAGAGGTATCAGATCCCCCTGGAATTAGCAGGAGGCACCTAAAAGACACTGAACCTTGGCTCGTCGGCAAGAACGCATAACTCCGAGCAGTCTCTCCAGCCACAGGGTGGTAGTTCTTGCATGTTGCTTCAGTTCTTAGGAGAAAAAGGGGAGTTTTGCCTAGGTAGAGACTCTGCCTAAGCCTAGCTTATCTCTAACCAATCACAGACCTTGAATTCTGAAGGCTTAAAAATATTACTAGGCAAGCCGGGTGTGATGGCACACGCCTTTAATCCCAGCACTCAGGAGGCAGAGGCAGGTGGATTTCTGAGTTTGAGGCCAGCTTGATCTACAAAGTGAGTTCCAGGACAGCCAGGGCTACACAGAGAAACCCTGTCTCGAAAAAACAAAACAAACAAACAAACAAACAAACAAACAAACAAAAATATTACTAGGCATGTCCTAGACACTCACAATGTATCAATCATCAAGGATGATTATCACTAGATATGTCTTACACTAGGTATGGCTAGGGATGTATGAAGGGCAAGATTTCATTGGTAAGGTTGAATACCTCCATGATTCAGATATTTTTGCATCTGGAAGTCTTTAGTCTTCAATGGGATATATAGCTAATTTTATTTTTGTTTTCTTTTAAATGTATGACCAGTTGAAGAAAGAGATTTTGTATAACTCTTCATGCTCCTTAACTTAAAAGTGATTGTGAAATGAAATAAATTAAGAGTAAAGTAATCTTCTCTCTTTCTAGGTATCTATTTAAATCCTAGAGAAAGGAACATCATTTCCTGGTAGTTTCTTTGGGAAGTCCATAGCCACAAGCACCTGGTTATTAAAGTTCATAAAGTTTACTCTTAGCTACAGTTGTTTTCTTTTCTGTAAGTTTTACATTGCTTTTAATTGACTTACAATTATTGTTCATATTTATGAAACATAATGTTATATTTTGATGTGCATACAGATTGTGTATAAATGAGAGCACTTAGCTTACGTAGAACCTTAAAGGTAAAAAAATCAAATTCTTCTAGTTACAAAACTATACATAATAGCATACAGCACAATTGTAAAAAGGGTCATGAAATACTGTGCTCTGAGTAACTTGGATAAACAGAGAGAATACCAGGTTAAGTGAAATAAGCTTACCCCCAGTTACTGTTCTTAAATTGAGCTCTAACAGGCTTTGGGGAATCCTTGAACCATCTGAATGTGTCTTCAAAACGTTGAATTTACATATGTACTACTGAGAAAGGACCAGAGCCTCTATGTCATACTTCCAAAGGGACAATGACCTCCAACTGCTAGGATAATCATGTTAGATTATCATAACACAGTTTCAATAAAATTATCTAATTTAAGTTAGCCTAAACAGAAATTATTCATTAATTTATCTAGTACAAATTTATGAAGTACTTCCAGGTGCCAATCCTAAGCATAGGGCGATAGGGGTGAATACATTTATAAAGTGTTTTGAAAATATTTGCTAAGTAAAGAAACAAACAAATTTAGATTGTGGGGATTCTCCTCTGTTTTGTCTGGTACTGATTTGTCACTTTTTCTTTAGAAAAGTTAGATATCACTTCTAGCATATTCTTTAACTAAATTACTATAATAACTATAAATCATTTCAATTAACATCAACTTGTATTGTGTCAGATATAATTACGGACACATATGTGACTGTTTCTGCCTTTTTAGATGAGCTTTCATAGTAATCACTTTTTAAACTGCAATATTAAGTATAATTACTACGTAATCTGCTAGAACCAAGAATTACTTTATAATTATGTGATATTTTCCTAAGCATACAGCATATAACACAATAGTGACATTTGGCAATCTACTTACGTAACGGATGAAATCTTCTCACTAGTAAATATGAGATGCTGGGCATCCAGTGCTAGATGTTTTAGAATTCAAAATAAAGGTATTCATTTAGCCACTTTTTGAAGAAGAAGACATCTTATTTTAAAAATTCCAATTGCAAGGGAGGAAACTGTCTAAAGATATGATTCATGTGTTCTTGAAATCCAGAGGCAAGGCACACAGCATCTATATTGAACATCAAGAGTATGTTTAACGTACTAGAGTGAGAGTCATAAAACAGCTATCTCTTACATTACAGCTTATGTTTTGGCAGGTACATCTTTTGATAGAAGCTTAGGTTATGTTTTCTAAAAGAATATTTTCGCTTATAAAATGTATTTTTAACAGATGTGGATCTCCCATAAAATAATAACAAAAAGAAAACCTTGGAGGGAAATTGTTTCTTCAAAGTCTATGACTTAAAGAATCTCATTATAAATTTCCTTCCAAACATTACAGCAATCTATAAGGTAGGGACCAAATAAAAGAGACCACAGTGCTCTGGTTTTCAGTGGCATGGAGAATTAGAAGCCAGAAATGATTTAATAAGGCACAGTATACTTATTTCCTAGAGCATTTAACAAATTAACACAAATTCGGTAGCTTCAAAGACAGAAATGTATTCTCTCTTTGTTCTGGAGGATAGAAGTCACAAATCTAGATATTATCAAGGCTTGGTTCTGTTCAGAAGCTCTAAGGGCAGATCTGATCCATTCTTTACTCTTTTGATAACTCTCAAAAATGCTCCTTGGTTTGGAGAACATCCCTCTAAATTCTGCCTCCACCTCCATGTGGCTTTCTTCCTAACATTTTTATGTTTTCTGTCTCTTGCCATGTCAGCAGCCATCAGTGGAGTTTGGGTCCACCCCAATATTATGTGAACACATCTTGAGATCCTTAGTTTGATTACATATATAAAGACCCTAATTCAAAATAAGGCCGAATTCTGAAGTTTAAGCCTGACAAAAATTTTGATTATAGATTTGACCCCTGATATAAGGAACTAATGTACATTTAACAATCACAGAAAAGAGTCAGAATAGTAGTGTCATATGAGACCAGAACTTAAGGAACAGAGATGTTAAATCTGTAAATCAACACTAGAGACAATGTAAGCCCTGCAATGTGCAGGAAATTACTACTACTTAAGACAAAAGGCAACTAATGCCTATATGACATAAGTGAAATAAATGCATGGCCAATTGTGATAATCCAAGGAATAATACTCAGAATGTGAGTCACTAGGCATCCATAGGAGAGCTTTGTCTCATACTACTTCATTCCCGAGAGGAGGGGAGGTTTGGCTGTAACTTTATGGACCAGGTAGGGAAACCAAAGAATCTAAGAAAATATTAGCGCAAAAAATGGGCACTGTTTAGTGGATGTCTTAGTTAGGGTTTTACTGCTGTAAACAGATACCATGACCAAGGCAAGTCTTATAAAGAACAGCATTTAATTGGGTTGGCTTACAGGTTCAAAGGTTCAGTCTATCATCATCAAGGTGGGAGGAGGGCAACATCTATTCGGGCATGATGCAGGTAGAGTTGAAAGTTCTACACCTTCATCTGAAGGCTGCTGGTGGAATAGTGGCTTCCAGGCAGCTAGGACTAGGGTGTTAAAGTCCATGCCAACAGTGGCACACCTACTCCAACAAGGCCACACCTCCCAACAGTGCCACTCCCTGGCCAAAGCATATACAAACCATCATAGTGGAATCCCTAGCACCTCCCCATTCTGATGTCCAAATGACAGCTAAAGCACTGCCATATCTTTATTTCTCACATCCCACTAACACTTTTACAGACATGCATCTCTGCCCTGTCCCTAGCCATAGACCATTGTGGCTATAAGCCTAAGTCAGTGATGGAAGGAAACTCTTTTTGCAACAGGAGGTGTACTAGAAAGACTAATAACCAAGTGTTAAGTAAAAATTTTGAGTTGTCATGAATTTAATTAATTCAGTTATAGCTGGGGGCTTCAGTACCCTACCTAGCTGGCATTGATATATTCATAACTTTTGTATATGTTGATATATTTTGAAACTCTGTCATAATCTTAGAGTCAAGAAATATTGAATAAATGATGAACATTTAGATACATACCAGAGTTTTTTGAAGAGCAGATAGAGGCTGTGCACCCGAGACCCAAGATGATATGTTAGAATTGAATCAATTATATTTGTTAGAGATCATGAAAACTTGTGGGTCATACAGTCTTTGTTGTAACCACATGTGCAAATGTGCTTTAACTGGAAAGACATCAGGTTGGCTAACCAACTAACATATCTGGCTTTCTTCTGAAGTATGGTTAGTGCTGATTAATACAGGAACAATATCACACAAAGGCAATTGCATAACCTAAAAGCCCCACTCTCCTTGAGCAACAGCTTCCTGTATGACTTGAAGACTGGTGCACAGTTCAGGGATTTTCTTCTTCTAAGTAATCCTTACTATGATTATAACTCTAGCAAGGGGACCCTAAAACTTAAGACTTTTGAACAATTCCTTAGCCTTTTAGGTTTTATTTCAACTTGGAGGAAATTGTTGTGCAATACTCTATGTCTACCAGCTCTTATAAACTTTTGGTCACTTTTCTAACAAAAGTCCCTCATCCTTGGAGAGGATGACATGATTTTTTCTATGGCTGAGAGCTGAGCTACTATGTCATAGCAACAACAGCAACTTAATCTCAGAAGCTTATAGGTCTCAGACAAGTTATAGGTCTCCCTGTATACCTCCCATTACAAAAGAAGGTTTCTTCATGATCACTAGAGGTTAGCTACAGCAGTGATCTATCACCATATGCACAAATGTTTAGAAGGCAATTTGACAGGCACATCACATTAATTTCACAAATAGTAGTGGTCAGTGGTCACCTACTAGGATCTACAACATCTAGTATCCCTCATACTAGCATGGTATTTGGCTTCTTTATAATTCTTCACCCAATGAATTCTGTCCTGGCTTATGGTACCAGAAGATTCCTTAAATCCATAAGGAAAACAGTGGATTGAAGCCATACCACTATTGCATATCTTACCTGGTATATTGGTACTGTGGTTTATGTGGTCTATAGCTGAGTAAGACTGCTGGTGACAGATCTCCCTAAGTACCTCACATGGTGCCTTCCAGCACCATGAAATCCAGCCAACAGGACGAAGCTTCCAGTTCAGGCACAGCCTGATTTCTATATGTTCTACAATCATAGAATTTGGTATCTCCATCAACAGGGATTTGACACCTAGTTCTGTTGTGCAACCAACAGCAGTGACAGTTGCTTTTGTAGTTTGGGGGC
This sequence comes from Mus minutoides, assembly GCA_902729485.2. Taxonomy (NCBI): domain Eukaryota; kingdom Metazoa; phylum Chordata; class Mammalia; order Rodentia; family Muridae; genus Mus; species Mus minutoides. The sequence goes on along the minus strand of LR754045.1, from coordinate 46,986 downwards.
CTTGACTGTGTGCCTGGACAACAATTCTCAGACAGACACCCCAACTCTAGCACTGGGTTTTTTCAATTCAGCCACTTAATTGCTTTTAGGAATGTCTTTTGCTGCCACACAAGAATCTTCATTAAAAGTACTTTCACTGATGTCTTATTTGTTTTTTGGTGCTTTTCCAAATTTTATAATAAACTCAAGGGTTAGCATTGTATAAGTAAATCTTTATCTTAGATAGAAGACTCACTTCTTCTATCTAAGGTAAGTGCCTCTTGGCCTTGGACAACTAAGAGGATACTGACAAAGAAGTGTTAGCCAGGTCCAATACAGCACAAAAACACTTTATCCCTTCTTATTAGAAATATTTAGTTAATATTGATCACAGTAGCATAGATAGAGGACACTACTTTGTTTAACTTTCAATGATCCATAAACATTTTCCACAAAACATATGGTCTCTTACCTTGGATCACTGCTGCTCACGTAGGGCTGTATGCATCTTCCAGTCCCGAGGGTCTCAGCCAATGGGCTTGCATCACAAGATGCAAAGGACAGTGTGCTGCACTTTATCCTGCTGTATCTTCTATTACAACTGCTTCCTGATCCTGCCAGCCTTGGGCCCAGTACTATCCTCCTTCTCTCCCATTGCCTACACCTAGCTGCTGAGAGAATCCCAGGCTGGACAAAGAACCTCTATCTCCAGTGTACTTTGCATTAGATATTCTGGGGGCAATATTGCCCACCCCTAGGTCAAACTTAATCTTTTCCATCTGTACGGTTGCACTAATTATGTCTGTTATGGACTACTGCTCAGAGTTTGTAGCTTTCAAACAGCTGACTAGCATAGTATTTGGCTTCTTTATAATTCTTCACCAAAGAACATCTGTCTTGATACAAATTGTATTACATTTGGCTTTATGTAACCTTGGTAAACCCTGTTTTATGCTTTACCTGTCTTTCATCCCCTCTTGATTATTCTTTACTTTATAAACTTGTTTTACACACTAGTCTAAATCACTCAGTTCAACTGAAACTTCATGCATCTTATAAAAATCATAGCTCAGTATGAGTCTCAGCAAAGCCACTAAAGCTTTAAAATGTCCCTAAGATCACTGTTGAATCAATCTCTTTTTTAAATTATTTGACGTACTTGTGTCTGTGTCTGTGTCTGTCTGTCTGCCTCTCTGTCTATGTGTGTGTGTCTTAACATGTGGAAATCAGATGGTAACTTTTAGGAGTCAATTCCCTTGTTCCATTGTATGGGTATTAAAGTCAAGCCATTAGAAATACTGGCAGTGACTTTACCCACTTATCTGTTTCTAAAGTCCTGAATCAACTTTCTTCTAGCTCTTCTGTTAGAATAGCCCTGTGTGGCCTGGTGAACTGGATATCAACATGGCCTCTCTTTTACTAAGTTCACCACTAATGTCTCTCTTTCCTCTATTGTCGTCTAGTCCCTCTTATTCATGAGGACCTCAGACAGTAATGACCAAGTGTCTCTAATGGTCTCTATAACCCAGCTCATCGGGGACTTATTTCTTTATTTCCTTCTCAGGCTGTGCAGGCTTTGTCTTAAGGGTGATAGCTGTATTACTTAGTTTCTCTGCTATGACAGAACTCAAGACAGCTAATATCTGCCCCCATGTCTCAAAACTTCAGAGCCCAACATATTGTTAGATTCTTCCATGGCTTGTCAGTAGTCTTTCTGAAATCAAGTGCTAAGTATATCTTGATATTTATACTCATGTGAAGAAGCTCCCATCTGCCTGTCCAGTTATGGAATTCCCCTTCTTTATCAAAGCTTGAATCTGATTGTTATCTTTTTTATCATATCTACCATGTCCACTCAGTTCCTCAATGTCTTTTTCTTCCCATGCTTTCTAGGTTTGAGGATTCCAGGATTCTCTAGCACAGGTCTAACTTTATTCTTTCCCCCTGTGCCTTCCCTCCATAAGCAATGGTAACCTAGTAGCTACGTATCATTCTCCTTTGGCCTATTTACCTGCCACTTCAGAGAATATGTAGAGGACTAACTGCATATACCTTTCCTGGTAATTTATCCCTCAACCAGGAAATTTGACTCTGAGCATCCCAACTGCACATTTCATCACACAGAACATAGCACCAGGCAGTGCAACTTTTCTGACAATTAGCTGGCAATCTTCTCTCCTGTGTGCAAATCTCAGTGTCTTTAAGGCATTCTTTAGTCTGTTTTAGGGTACCCTTGTAATAACACACCAAGTCCCATCCATTAAGGAAGCATTCTATCCATATGATACTAAGGAAGATGGGCAACCTGGGCTTCTCCCTAAGGATATTCTGTTCCGAAACAGCTTGCCCTTGATGATCCTGGTTCTGTCACCCATATGAGACAGTTAGAAGGTATACTAATCCATAGCACACAGAAAAAGGTAGCCGTATTGGGGCTGTCTCTGAAAATACAAGTCCCCACCCCCAAATACCGATAAGCCCCAGTTGCATGTCTCAGTCCCCTTAGAAGAAGTCATACAGTCACATTTTCTCAGCTTCATCTTTGGATCTGTTGGTCTTTGCACAGGTGCCAATCATGTTTTGTGATACTTCTGAGAAATATGAGCAAATATGTCCTCACCATAGATGAAGCAACAACTATAGAGCAAATTAATTGTACTGGTTAGCTTTTATAAACTTGACACAAACTAGGGTCATTTGGTAAGAGAGAACTTCAATTAAGGAGTCATCAGACTGGGCTGCAGGCATGTCCACGAGGCATTTTCTTGGTTTCTTATTAATGTGGGAGGGACCAGCACACTGTGGTTGTACCACCTTTAAGTAATCATGAGCTGTATAAAAAGGCAAGTTGAACAAGACAAGGGGAGCAAGCCAGTTACCAGTGTTCCTCCAGGGTATCTGCTTTAAGTCCTGCCTTCAGATGACTGGCTTGGGTTCCTGCTTTGACTTCCTGTAATGATGGATTTTAAGTGATAGGATGAAAAAAAAGAAAAAAAAAAAAAGAAACAAATCTTTCCTCCACAAGTTGCTCTCAGGTCATTATCTTTATCATAACCTCAAAATGGAAATGAACTATAGTAATTCCCCCAAAGTCCAATGTAGCAAACCAATGGATTTACTGTGCTTACTGATTCAAGTATAGGTGAGGACTTATTTACAAGACCATGGAACAAGACTCAAATGAAGCTGTATCACGGGAATGCCTTCTAGCCTGAGTGCATCCTTGGGGCTCCCTAAAAGAGGAGAAAGTGGTGAGTCTCCTTTCCAGGTTGTTCTTGCTGCTTATATCACGCTAGAGAGGGACTTTATGAATCTTATGTTTCTGGAATTACTCAGAGAACAGTGAACTGTGTACTTCCTGAGCCTTGTAAGTTTTGCTTCCTTCCTGAATCTTACAGAGAATCTGCTCAGGGTGGCGTTTTTTCAGTTTGGAAGAAATTACTATTCAGTGTTGTTTTAATGTGGTTCATGATTGGAGTGTTCTGAACCTTGTTTTTCAGCCATTATGCTCAAAATATACTTGCCCTATATTTCACCAAACTTAGTCATGTGGGAAATTGAAAACAAAACTGTCAATCAATACTACTAGTACTCCATTGCTCAGTACTGTTGAAGTCTCCAACACCTGTCCCTCAGCTGTCAGTCAGTATCCACTCCTACAAACACCATCTTTGTTCATTGAAGTTCCTATTATCACCATTACCAACCTATCTGTCTGGGTTATTACACAATTTCTTTTTTCTAATTTTCCTTCTTTCATACCTTTCATAAGCAATAGATGAAATCATCTTCATGAGCTATACTTTAGAGAAGTGACCATTTCATGGAATAACATGCTAAAGATTAGAGGGGTTAGGGACACAAATACAATGTCTTCATTATAATTCTATTGCTATCAATAAATAGCATGACCAAAGCAACTGAGCAAAAAAATTGTTTAATTAGGGGCTTACTTTCAGTTTCAGTGGGTTAGTCCATGATGGCATGGAGTGTGATGGTTGGCAGGCATGCATGACTCTGGAGCAGTAGCTGAGAACTTACATCTGATCTGCAGGCTGCAGGCAGGGATAGGAAGAGTATTTGAAACATTAAAGCCAACCCCCAGTGACCTCCTCCAGAAAGGTTTCACCTCTTAATCTTTCCTAAATAAACCACTAACTGGGAACCAAACACTCAAGTAGATGAGTCTATGGAGGCCATTTTCATTGATGCCAGCACATACCACAATCCTTTGTACACCATTACTCCATTGCTCAGTCCTGTTGAAGTCTCTAACCCCTGTCCCTCAGCTGTCAGTCAGTATCTACTACTACAAACACCATCTTTGTTCATAGAAGTTCCTATTATCACTATTACCAAGATATCTGTCTGGGTTATTACACACTTTTCACACACACACCACAATCCTTAAAGGAAGAGAAAAGAGAAACTAACAAACCAGTCACTTAGCTTGTTTTTCAAGACTCTTAAAACTGGCTGCGTTTAGATTTCAACTGTCAGAGCATCTAGTATTTGATTAGAAGAGCAAACAAGGAGGTGTGTGCTTGGCATGTACTATGTGTTTCTGAATCTGTTTCATAAAATAGTAGCCCACATTTTCTTCAAGCCATGTGACTTCCTCAAACTGTCATGGAGATAGCAATAGTTTCAACATTTTAGGACGAGTGTGAGGACTAAGTGATTGTCTTTTCTAGACAACTGAGGGCATATAAACAAGTATTCCAGGCCTTCTATTCAATACTTACATAATATTATGAAGGTGGCATTGTTTTAGGTGTTGTAGGTATAGCAGTGTCAAAATAGAACAATCCTTTCTCATTCTGATCCCCTGTTGGTCATTGGTTTATTAAGGAAGGAGCCAGCTGATTATTAAGCCTGACATCATATCTGCTTTCAAAATTTTGTATCTTTCATTTAGGTGTGATTTCTCTATGTGAACTGTGTGTCTTGTTAGAGCAGTATTTGTCTAAATTGTCATAGCTTACAAAAGGATTACTAAATAGAGTCTTATTGCATTGATATTAAATTAATCAACAGATAAATGAACAAAAGAATGAAATGGATGTCTACATTCATTCTATATACCTAAGTTACCACTGACTGGGTATTTTGAATAGACTGCAAGTCAATCACCTTGGTCAAAAAAGCACTTCACACTCTGTTCCTCCAGTGAGGTCTCTGAAATCCATTTTTTCGTATGCTGAGGGTTATATTTCACAGGCGATTTACAGGGTGGAGAGAAACAAAAATCCCATTAAACCTCAGGGTTCCAATCACAAAAGAACACACATGGTATGCACTCACTGATAAGTGGATATTAGCCCAGAAGCTCGGAATATCCAAGACACAATTCACAAACCACATGAAACTCAAGAACAAGGAAGACCAAAGTGTGGATACTTCAATCCTTCTTAGAAGGGGGAACAAAATACCCATGAAAGGAGTTACAAAGACAAAGTGTGGAGCAGAGACTGAAGGAGTGACTGCCCCACCTGGGGATCCCATATACAACCACCAAACTATTGTGGATGCCAACAAGAACTTGCTGATAGAAGCCTGATATAGCTGTTTTCTGAGAGGCTCCACCAATGCCTGACAAATACAGAGGAGGATGCTCTCAGCTTATCATTGGACTGAGCTCAGGGTCCCCAATGAAAGAGCTAGAGAAAGGACCCAGGGACCTGAGGGGTTTGCAAGTCCCATAGGAGGAACAACAATAGAATTAACCAGTACCCACAGAGCTCCCTGGGACTAAACCACCAACCAAAGAAAACACATGATGGGATTCATGGCTCTAGCTGCATATGTAGCAGAGGATGATCTTGTCGGTCATCAATGGGAGGAGAGACCCTTGGTCCTATGAAGGCTTTATGCCTCAGTGTAGGGGGATGCCAGGTCCAGGAAGCAGGAGTGGGTGCGTTGGTGAGCAGAGGGAGGGGGAGAAAATAGAAGGAGGGTGTTTTTGGAGGGGAAACCAGAAAGGGGATAACATTTGAAATGTAAATAAAGAAAATATCCAATAAAAAAAATGTCTAAGAAAGAATGAAAGAAAGAGAGAGAGAGAGAGAGAGAGAGAGAGAGAGAGAGAAAGGAAGGAAGGAAGGAAGGAAGGAAGGAAGGAAGAAAGAAAGAAAGAAAGAAAGAAAGAAAGGAAGGAAGGAAGAAAGAAAGAAAGAAAGAAAAAAAAGTAACTCAAGTTCCAGGGAATACATTAAGCAGAATTTGCTCAGGATCTACAGACATAGAAGGTGTAGTGGACTTGCATTGGATTTTCTTTCTACCTGATGTAAGAATCAAATAAATTGGAAAATGTGAAATGTCTGTAATTATAAAAACAAAAACTAAAACACCCTTTGAAGCTTTTTCTAGGTTTTTTATTCTAATCGAACTGGCACTGAGAGAGGTACGAAACACCATTTTAGAAATATCTTGTCCAACAGCACTTACTGGAATGTAGACAGTAAACGACTTTTAAAGGAGTCACCACTGTAATTAGATGTAGGGCAGTGGCAATGCTACAGAAGAAAAGGCCACGCTGCAGCCGTTTCAAAAAGTAGGAGAGAGGGGAAGAAAGCTATTCATTTCCTCCTGTGTAGCTGGAGGAGAACTAAAACACTGAAGATGTTGTGCTAAACCCTGGAGTCCATTGCTCAATCTGGAAGATGTTTCTTTAACAGTTTTGGAGATGCAGTGTGACCTACTTTCTAGATCCATGCTTATGGGAAGTAAGCAAGGAAATGATTTTATTGAGAAATGACTCACTCTGAGTCCTTTGAGCTGACCCCACATGCGAACTATTGGCCAGATGTAAATAGGAACTGTAATGCAATCAGAGAATTCAGAAGAAAATATTCCTTCTCTTTAATAGAACAAGAGGAGCTAACATTTTCCAAACCCATGTAGCAGTCAAAAAAGAATTACTTAAAGACTTTGCTAAAGCTCAGGGGAAAAGCCATCTGCATTATCCTCATTGATACAGTGAGAAGGATATATGTTTCTTTCTATAGGATTACTGTATACTTCTAAATTTAAGGTACAAAAATAATAAGCAGTAATTGTTATTTTCCCTTAAGTAAATAAGGTATGGTTATGCAGGTAAGTGTAGAATGAAAGATTTCAATTGTAACCTGATGGCTCAGCTATTTTTTCATGGTTCAGAACATGCTTTAATATCAAGCATGGGTTACACATGCATTAGAAAGTCTTTTACGCCAGGTGTGGTGGCGCACACCTTTAACCCCAGCACTCAGGAGGCAGAGGCAGGCAGATTTCTGAGTTCAAGGCCAGCCTGGTCTACAAAGTGAGTTCCAGGACAGCCAGGGCTATACAGAGAAACCCTGTTTCGACAAACCAAAAAAAAAAAAAAAAAAAAAAAAAAAAAAAAAAAAAAAAAAAAAAAAAAAAAAAAAAAAAAAAAAAAAAAAAGAAAAGAAAAAAAAAGTCTTTTGCATGACATGATACTAGAAACTGGAGAGACATTTCTGGTAAAGCAGACATTGATATGTTTCTATAATGAGAGGGACTGAAACAAACACTTATCGAAGTCTGTTTCATCTGGGAAACCAAGAACATATTGTGCTGAAGTCCAGACTTTGCTTTCCCCTGTAAAACAAAGCAAAAGCAAAACAAAAACAAAAACAAAAAACAGAAACAAAGAAATTGCCCCCAATGGAATGTGCCTTGTGCAGATATAAACTCTATATGAAGTAATGTTATAATCAGGTTACTTATATTCTACAGTCATTAGCCATAAAGAGGATAGCTGCAGATATATCTTCCCAAGCAACACATTATAATTTTTTTCTAATAAAATCTCTCAATGCTGTCGTTTTTAGATCTCTCAGATACCTACTGACATGCCCATCCACATTCTTGATACATATTCTCTGAAATTTAAGTATCAGTGCTTTCTCTCAACTCCATATATCTGCTGTTTCTAATTTATTGTTTTGCATGAATTTAAATTTTGGAGATTAGAATAGGGTCCAGGGAACCTGACTCTTTGAGGATGTTTTGCAATTATTTCTGTGGAAAGCATATTTCGGTCTGGAATAAATTTGGTGCAGACAAGTAACACAAAACACACACACACAGACACACAGACACACACACACACACACACACACACGCACACACACACACACACACACAAACCGAGTAACACACAGACACTGGGAGAAGTTGAGGAGGTGGGTGAGGACACCGATGAATGCTATTCAAGATGATGCACAAATTTGTCTCAGGATTGTCTACTTTTCAACCCATCGTGTCACTGGTTTTTAAATATGTCAGTTTTTCTTTATGTGTATTGTGGCTCATATAGGAAAGTGAGTGGAAGACAGTTACCTAAGATCTATATAATTAAATTGTGATGTTGTACGTAAGAAAATATGATGGCCCAGCTCATTCAGCAAACAGTACTAATATTGATAAACACTTTGTAGCACAATAGAAAAAGAAGCATTTTGATTTTTGGTGGATGACAATCATAAATGCTTCTTGTGGTAAAACATCATGCCATGGAACCAGATAACCAAACTATGGTCAGACAACTGGCTGGCAATCTGAATGGAGGTGCTATGTCTGTGGTGGCTTTGCTCACCGTGACGGGATCCATGGGTTTCACTGGGGCAGAAATTGCCACTTCATCCATAGCAGGCACAGTGATGGTAGACACAGTCATGAAAATGGGGTGGAGCTGCATAAGAAGTCTGTTTGCATTTTCCACTATGTTCATAGCAGCCTTATTCATAATAGCCAGAAACTGGAAAGAACCCAGATGTCCCTCAACAGAGGAATAGATACAAAAAAATTGGTATATTTACACACTGGAGTACTACTCAGCTATTAAAAACAATAAATATATAAAATTCCTAGGCAAATGGATGGATCTGGAGGCCATCATCCTGAGTGAAGTAACCCAATCACAAAAGAATTCACATAACATGTACTCACTGATATGTGGATATTAGCCCAGAAACCTAGACTACCCAAGATACAATTTACTAAACACATGAAACTCAAGAAGAAGGAAGATCAAAATGTGAACACGTCACCCCTTCCTAGAATTAAGAACAAAGCACACATTGAAGGAGTTACAGAGATCATGTGTGAAGCTGAATCCAAAGGATGGACCCAATGACTGTGGCTGCCAGGGATCCATCCCACAATCAGCCACCAATCATAGACACTATAGCATATGCCAGCAAGATAGTGCTGAAAGGGCCCGGATATAGCTGTCTCGTG
>LR754045.1:0-37661 GCA_902729485.2 Mus minutoides | reverse complement strand
ACCAGGGCCAAGATGTGGGAGTGGGTGGGTAGGGGAGCAGGGCCGGGAGGGGGGAGGGTATAGGGAACTTTCTGGATAACACTTGAAATGTAAATGAAGAAATTATCTAATAAAAATTAAAAAAAATAAAATAAAAAAAAGAAGTCTGTTTGCCACCCTATACTCAGCAGCACAGCTGGACTCCGCATCATCCTACATCCTATTGGACACTGTTAGGTCAGTTTTTGGGAGCTCAGGTAGGGGGGTCAGGAGACAATCCCTCTCCCCTAGTTGGTAATTAAGCTAAAAACGACAATTAGGGGGCAATATACCTGAATATGAACATCCAAAACCCTCTCTGAAGTCATCGAGAGATGAAAAATAACAGTTATAAGCTGGTATGCAAAACAAACAAACGAACAAACAACAACAAAACCCCATGCCATGGACATTTAATCCTCCTTCCTGCCTCTTTTCCCAACTCCTACAGAATTGGACTTACACTGGTACATGGTCAACATCCAGCTCTTTAACCTCTGTACTGGGATTCATCTTCAGATCTCTATGCTTGCAGAGTAAATGGACTCTGTTTCTAACTGCAAAAGAAAATGCATATTGAATAGGTAAAGACCCAAGTGGTTGTATTATGAAATATTTATGGACTAGCCAGGAAGGGATTATGAAAGAAATTTTAAGCTAGGCAGGCAGAACTATCAATATGTGTAATGGGCAGGTTGGGACTGTTGCTGCTTCCACATGGTGGAGTTTCTACAAGGATCTTTGGATAGAGTACCTTGGTCAGAAAAAGATAATAAAGAGACCAAACACACACCATCTGGTCTAACAGAAGGGAAGATGGAAAGCATCAACAGGGAGTTAGAATTGTTATGGAAGGCCAGACGGAGAAGCATTGATTAACATTATTTTGTTGATTAGGTGATACTGTGTGATTTATGCTACAGGCAAGGAAAACAAAACAATCATTCATGTGTGAGTGAAAGAGCAGAGTACTGTAGAACTATGGTTTTATCTGACTTTAGAAGCCTTTAGAAAAGTAGGCCTGTCTAGCAGGAAGGGTCAAATGGAGAAGAGCTCTCTGAGAAGCTGGAAGGAGACACGGAGATCCTGTGGTTTGTGGGAGTTGGAGCAGCGGACAGGGAGCATTGGGAGAGCACATCACACATGAGTTCATTTTTTTTTGTCAGTCTGAAGCTTAGAAGTTTCTCTCTTTGGAGGCATTCTGAAAGACACCAAAGGAAATGCATAGTGATCAGCTCAAAAAGTAAGCTTGGTAAAGCAACGATGCTGCAGGCCATGAAGACTGAATGGCTTGCCCAAACTGAAGACACATCAGACAGGTAGGATCAAATGTTGTCATTGAATAAAGTAAGATGTCCCCAGATAATTAGAAACATATATTATTTTTCTTCTTTTTTAGTGTGTATATGTGTGTGAATGTATGAATGTGTATGATGTCTCTGTGTGTGGTATATGAAAAACTCATGTCTGCCTGCAAAGGTCAGAGTGTCAGAAGATGTGAGGTATCCTATTCTTATCATTTGCCATATCCTTCCCTAGTGACAGTGACTCTTACAGTACCTAGAGCCAAGCTGGAGGCTAGCAAGCCCCAGTGGCCTTCTTGTCTCCTGGTGATCCACCTGTACCCTTCCATTTAAGTCCCCGGGGATTGCCTGTACATACACAGGTTTGTACATCCAGCTGTTTAAATAGGTGCTATGCTTCAAACTTAGGTTTTGCTACTTGCACAGAAACTACTCTTTCCCACTGAGAAAGTTCTCTAGCCCTAAAGTTTTCTGAAGCTAATTTCTCATTGAGCATGGTGACTTACCTATAATTCTAACACTAGGAAGAGAGGCAGAAGCAAGCAGATATCTCTCTGTGAGTTAAAAACAAGTCTGGTCTACATGGCAAATTCCTAGCCAGCCAGGGTTACACAATGAGAATATATAATGATGATGATAATTTCTTGTCTTATAAAGCAGTGCTGGCCATTTAACCTTAAGCCTTGCACAGAGCAGGCCAGTGTTCTCTCACTGAGCTTTATCCTCAGCCACTAAATTCAATGTCTGAAATTTTTCATAGTTCTCGTCTTTCCCGAACCATCTCCTCTCCTATTTCCCTTTCTACTCGCTCTCTCTTCTATCTCTCTTTTTTGTTACCTCTTTCCAATATCATTTTCCACTACTCCCAATAGAAGTATTTTCCTTATACTCCCTGAAGAATGCAATGCTCAGTTTTAGAGCTCGCAATGAGACAAAGCATTAGTAGGCACTATACCCATGTAGAATGTTTACATGCTCACCAAGCATCTTAATGAGATCCCTTCTCTAGCATCAAAGCCAGTCTTTGGCTTATGTTTGTCGCATGTCAGAAACTTAGAAAGCATTTTAAGTATGTTGACTTCTGCTAACCTGGATAGACAGCTCTATGAAGAAGAAACTATAGTTATGTCCACCGAAACAGATATATATTAATGGGGTTGGTGAGACTGTTCAGCATAAAGCTTGATAACACAAGTTCATTCCACATAGTGGAAGAAGAGAACTAACGTCCTCAAGTTGTCTTCTGATTGACCCACCTATAACACACACACACACACACACACACACACACACACACACACACACACACTAATAATAAATAAACATATATAATAACACTTCATAAAAGAAATATGTGTTTATGGTAAGTGAAGCTTTTCCCAAGGTCACCACAGGTTTTTGGTGGAAGCCATGTGTAAACGCCATTGCCTCCTAAGCTTCACTGTTTACTGCTTTTGCACACCACACTAGTAAGGATCTCAGATGCCTCAACTCAGTTGTCATGGTGAGGAAGCAGGAGTTCAGTCAGAGCAAAGCTTTCTATTTCTATTTCCATGGAATTAGGCTAGGAGTCACAACATCCATCCCCTGTCTAGCTCCTCTTGTCCACACGACCCATAGCTATTAAGTTTATCGGAGAGAGAGTAAGCATAGACTCTGTAGAAGGAGAGGACAGATGCATCCTATATTCCTTTCCTGCTTCATTTTTATTAGAGATAAATTACTTGGTGATTCAAATCCGTCACTGCTCTTTTCAAGGGATCCATTGCATGGAAACACTTGTAAGGTGTTAACTAATCATAAGAAGTTACTTGAAACATGCATTTCTTGGTGACAAATGTTACCTGCTTCATAGACCAAGTGTTTTGTTTTGTTTTTATTGAAATCTAGAGATTGAATAAGAGCAACTCTCCATTGATTTGGCTATAACTCCAGTCTACTCAAGAGCACGATGTTCCTTTTATGTACAAGGAAAAGCATCCAGTCATGAGAATCACTTTTAGGTATAGCCAATGCTTCCCCACTTCACCCCAAACACTTGGAAAAGGATAGCAGTGAGTATCAAAAGTGTTACCTTGGGCAATTCATAAAGTTGCACTGAATAGAATTATCACCTTGAAATGACAGGGTAAAACTCCCTTTACAAAAACAGATTAGAGACAAATTAGACTGTGGGCCAGGTCACTCTGATTGTTAATTAGTGATAATGGAAATACAATTAGCATAATGAGTTCCAATTACTGTATATGGAGAAATATGGGCATACTTCTTTCATAAATCTTCGTGCCAGAAAAAATAAAATGCACCTGGTTCAACAAAGCATGTCCTTCTCCTATGCAGAAACCTTCTTGGTACATGCCTCATGACTTCTTGGGAAGTTAAGTCCTTTCTCTGAAAGGTTTTTGATTTGGGGTTGGGGAACAGACTGTATTTACTCTGTTTGGGAGATGTGCAGTTTCATACTGGCTCAGCTTCTGTCTTAAGCTTCCTAGAAAAATCTAACCATCTGTTTCTTCAGTTGTGAGTTAAAAACATTGGGGAGAATCATAAAGCATTCCATCAAGTGAGCTTATTGTTTTTGAAATGTCAGTGAGTCCCCCTTTCTGCCTTTGATAGGTTCTGAAATTGGAGAGTCAATTACAGTCACATATTTACACAAATCAAAACAGCTTCTCCAAAACTCCATGTAAGAAGGAATGAGTGAGAAACAACACTCTGTTCAGATGCCTGTGGGGATGGCAAGACACTTAGCTCTAAATATTTGCACTCCAGTGTCTGTATTTATTGTCACCTTGGTTTTTACTGTCCTAATTGCAACCACTGATGGACCTTGTCTTTCTCAGAAGGTTTATCAGGCCATGGCAGGCAGAGTCTGCCAGCTCTGTCGACTCCTCCCTTCCACTCTCATGCGCTACCTTTCATGCTATGCTCAACTATTGACAGATTACATTCAAAGGCTGGTTACAACTGAAGCCATTTGGCCAATGAATGGTAATGAATGTGGACTGTTCAGCTCACATAGGTGACATTATCCCTCACACTGGGGGAATGTGCCATCTTCTTTGTTGCACCCTGTAAATCTGATAGATGCTATTAACCTTTTCAGTGAATCCCCATGGATCACTGCAGTGGAGAACCTCAGTAGTAATTGCAAAGACAAAAATGCCCCAGCATGCCTATATTCCCTGCAAGTATCTAAGAAACGGGCAAGTTGGCTACTCAGGTGTCTTTTCCCCAACTGCTCTTATGATTTGCTCTCCACTGTCAGCTCACACCCTGGCCTTTGTCCTTCTGCATCTTTCCAGTGCACACAAGTAGTAGATCTCATAAGGCCTTCAGAACAATTCAACTCTCCCTTTTTCTGAACTGCATAAGCTGCTGACATCATGGAGCCCATGGAGGAAAGCCTTTCTTCCTCTAACCCTTCTGATTCAGAACACATCTGGGCTTTGATTGTGGTTGTCTTATTTTAACCTACCCAGGTCCCCTCAGTCTGCTTGGGAGCATTTGTAAAGTGGATTATTTAATAAAAGAAATGCTTGTCAGGCACCATTCTCTCTCAGCCATTTGAGCTGCTTTCTCTAAAAATGGCTTTCACACTACCACTATCTCTCCTCAAAATGCACACACAACAAGCCTCCACCGCCCCCCCCACACACACACACATGTACATACTATGGGCAGAATCCAAATGATCATTGACTTCCTGTCAGCCTGTATTTATTATGGAATGTATAGTGGAGCTTAAAAAGACAAGCGTCTCTGCCTGGTATTTTTATTATTAAAGTATATATTAGATCTATGCTTCTTTGTAGATTTAAACAAGGTGAAGCAACACTTAAGGAGCACAGGAGGCATCCAGTGGAAAAGACGAATGTCTAGAACACAGGGCAGTGTTGCTATGACAGGTATAATGATGTGCCTCTGATAAATACTGATTATAATGGGTACTTGACAAATACTTACCAGTAGTTCATGGGCAAACCAATGCCACTCTCTAGGCTTTGGCTGACTTATAACACAACTGGGGCATCTTAAGTCCAAAATCTAAGATCTGAAAAGGCTTCACATTCAGACCTTTTTGTGCAATGATATAGCAATGTACCACAAATGAGAAATTGCACAACATAAATAAAGTGTTGATAAATACCATGTAAGCTTAGATTCAGCTATGGGTATGAATTGCACATGAAACATGAGTGACGTTTTTATTGAGTGTTTGGTTATATCCCTACCTCTACACACACATTAATACCTTTAAAATGCAATGTCTGAAAAAGTAAGTCTCAAACACTTCTGCTACTAAGCATTTCAGATAAGCTGTAATCAGCGTGAATATGTGACTTTTGCCTAAAATATTCTAGATTTCTTTGTACTCTGATGTTTTATGATTATAAGGCCAAACCCCTCAAATCAGAAGAGATGAAAAAATCAAAGACTTGAAGAGTTGCAAACATCTCCAAAACTTCACTTATTTTCCCACCTAACTACTTAAACAATTGCATACAATTGGATATATAGTCCTATGTAAATAGGACTTCTATATAAGACATATTTTATGGACCTTAGAGTTCCACATAGAATGGACTTCTACGTAAGGCATGGCTTTATATACCTTAGAGCCTCATAGAGAATAATGCTTAATGTCTTCAAGTTTGGGGGTTCTTTTAAAAGAAATTAAAGATTTATTTTATTGTTTAAAATTATGTGTATATATACATGTATAAAGACAAGGATGAATCCTATACATATATAATTTATATATATACTTTTATACATATATATTTATATATTTTATATGATTTTATAAATATAATTTGAGTTTCTGTTCTGCACCATTTTTGTTGCATTGAGTTCTTTAAAGAGTTATATGTTATTTAGGAGTGTAGTTTCTATCCTTTGTTTTCACCTACCTTCTCTTCCTGATAGTCTTGTTTATTCCCTCATACAGTTTGAGTTGAGTTTCATTTCATAGATAAATATGTGATTTTAAATAGCTATGTAAACTTTAGGAAGCACAGATGAGAGAAAAATGTGCTGATGTTTGTATTTTTCAAACTGGGTGAATTCTTGATCCTGCTTATGGCTGCAAAATACCCATTGTGCATATGGACCATATTTTCTTGGCCAGTTCCTCTGTTGTTGAACATCTAAGTTGGTCTCATAACTTTATTGCGAATGGACTCCAATAAACATTAATGTGCAGGTATCTGTGTGATATGTTCACAGAGGGTCTTATGAAATAAATATTCAGGATGGTATGGCTAGGACATATGCTAGGTTTATGTATAGTTTTTGTGGACCTTCTGCACTGATTCTATAGTTGAAGAATACTAATTTTCACTTCCCAAATCTACCCAATGTCAGATTCTCCTCAGAAATACATTTTACAATTTTAACAGACACCCCGATAACAACAGCATGGCAGTCTGGGGATTCCAAATAATTTTCAGGTTTCAGTGGCTCAGTTGTAAGGTTTTGTTGTTGTTGTTGTTGTTTTTGCATTTGTCATTATGGAAAAAATAGGGATGAATAAATATGAATACCTTTACCTAGTGAAATTGCTTTATGGAAAATAGACTTTTGAGACCCAAAGATTCTGAGATTAGGTTGATGAAATGGCATAACAGTATAAAATCCAAGTGTGATCTCTCATACTGATATATAGTGTCCCCTAAATTAGTTTATATTGATTATAGGAAAACAAAACATAGAGAGCTTTTCACCATGCAATGAGAAATATACAATTTAGTATTCTAAAATACTTGAATGACCTAAATAGAAGATTTATTAATGGTTTTGGGTTGCCAGCAACAGAATCTAAGTCTGATTAACATCCTGCAAAATGAAGGCATTGGAAGCATTCACGTTTCAAGAATTCATAGCTCCAATAAGAGGTGCCAGTGTCAGCTAGCATAAAAAAGTATCATTTGTCACCATCATTGATCACTAGCTGTTTTTTAACGTTTTGTAGTCTTTATTCAAAGATAAAAGAGATATTTACTTCTTGGCCAAAGGATGACTGATTGAAAGAACTCAAATAGAAATTTCAATAGTGGGTAAGCAGGGGTGACAGGAATTTCGGAATTTGACCATATTTTAGATTTGTGTAAATGAGAGCTTTCTGGGTTTTTTAAATTAAATTTTCCATTATGATTTAGTAGGAGTAGCTATTCTGTAAGAGTAGGTGTAGAGACTCTGTAGTCCTGGGGGTATCCAGGAAGCATAAATGTATGTCCTGTGTGATAAAATTTGAGCAGTAATACTTTATAACAGTGAATATGTAATGCTATGTAGTAATGTTATATATTATGTAATTATATGAACAGTGAAAGCTACATATGACATAGAACTTACATCTGAAGTGTAGTCACATACATTCCCACATACACCAACACTAAGCGTTATGCCCTCTCTAGAAAGTTTCTTTCCACGTAATCCATTCATTTTTATCTTTCCTTCAAGAGAAAACTTTTATTCTGAATTTCAATCTAATTCCTAGCTCCTTTAACTAGTTTTGTCTGTGATCCTCATGCAAATAGAATCATATAGTGTAAAGTCTTTTGTCTTTTATTAAATTCAATATAATATTTATGGCATTCATCCATGCACTTGCAACTGAGGTTCATTCCTTTATTTTGTGCAATGTTGCTATATTGTACGAACATGTCACAACATTTATCAATCCCTTCCCTTCACTTGATGGATATTCAGTGACATCCAATACTTTACCAGTATGTGTAAAGGTACTTAATGAGCATTCTTGGACAAGTATTTTTATTTATTCTTTTACAAATTATGTATTTTATTCTTTTAAGATAGGAACCCCGAGATGAAATAGTTGGGTCATATGGTATGTGTGTTATATTTCATAAGATTGAAAATGGTTCTCAACAGCAATTGCGCCCTTCTGCTCTCAGAAGCTAGAAAATTGTAGTTGATTTGCATTTGGTGTTTATAGTCTTTTTAATTTTAGCCATTCTGCTCTAGTGATAACTCATTGTGGTTTTAATTTGCTTTTCCTTGATGACAATTCATGTTGTGCATTTCCGCATAAACATATTTCCTTTTAATGTTTCGCCTAATCTCATTTCCACCTATAAATACAGTCTGCCTTTGATTTTGAGAGCCACTTTTTTTTTTATAATATAGCCATGATAGAATTTTAACATGGTTCTTATTTGCTTTTTTAGATTATGCTTGCTTTCTATAATCATTCCTAGTTGAAAATTTGGGTTCTGAATATGGGCTTATAGACATGGTTACCATATTTTCTCATTAAAATTAATGTCCACTTCTTTTTCTGGTGGTATTTAAAATTTGCCATCCCCAGCTCTTGTGCTCCAATCTGTTGATAGTGTCCCATGTGTGTTCTTTGACACTTGGGTGTAATTGTGGTGAATTTGAAATCCCATCCTAAGGTCACTTATTAACTATTGATGGATTCTCCTTTTCTCCACTTAATGCTAAAGTATTCATACTAACCAAGACAGATGGAAATGGCTATAGAGTTTTTCAATGCCACTGCTGTGTCAGCTGTCTTTTGCTTCCCTCATGTGAGGAACTGGAATGCACTTTTGTAGAGAAGGTAATTTATCCAAGGTAAAGGCATGGGGTGTGGGATGGTGAGAGAAAAGAAAACAGAAAGAAAGCCCCTAGATCCATTCACAAAACCCCTCAGTTTTTAAAGACTCACACTGTTTCTTGAACAGAGTTTTCTTGACATTAGCAACAAGAAAAATGACATCTTTGACAACAACCTTGGCTGACCCACTTTAGAGCCAAATGAAGTCGAGTATAAGAAAGATGGCTAAGATTTCAACATCCGGGACATGTCATCCTGACAAACAATGGTACCATTTTTGGATTTCCTATGAGGCGGAAGGGTGCCCTCTGAGATTTATAAACACATCCATAATGAATGGGCGGCTGGAGTTTAAACTGCTTTGGAGCCTCCTGTGCTGTGCCGACGAGGTCTTCTGTGATTTAGAGAGGTGACATTTACTGTGTGCAGACCGATTATTCAGAGTGACTGTTTGTGTATAGACAATATTTTAAAATGGCTTGCTGTAGATGAAAAATTCTTATTAAGTCAGAAAAACAGTTTAAGTAGGTAACACTCTCTTGGTTTAGTCTGCTGTAAGTCTTACTGCTTGCCACATGGAAAGTACTTAGAGTGGGAGGTGGTGGTGCTCCACAGGTGTAGGCTAAATTATTACCAGAGTAAACAGACTGAGGAGCTCTAGCTTGGGCCAAGAAACTAACTGCACATCTCTGCTTTTTCCCTTAGGAGTTACATTCAAAACCATGTTTCTCTGCTACTGGTGCAACACGCAGTCCATCCAGCAGTGCGTAGACCGAAGATTTTGGGGAGTTAGAATCTTGACACTCACTAACCTTGGTTTTCCCTATTGATACAACTTAAGCATTATGTAAAAAGATGTCTTAAATCCACACAAGATGCCATTCTTTCTTTATGCCCAATCTTAGAAAGCATGCCTCTCAAGCCTTCAGTAATGTCTAACACACTAGAGTCCACTGATAGCATTACTCCATATCACTGTCTTCAATGAAACCCCATGGTAATCCTTCAAAGGAGGTGGAATGAGTATTGAACCCATTTTTCAAAGGAGAAAACAACCAGAAGATTAAACTCGACACCCAGGATTACATGACTGGAAAGAGTGGCAGTGGCAAACCATGTTTGCCTTAGTCTAAGACTGTACATCATTGTTTTGCTTGTACCTATGCCTGCCATCAAAGGGCTCTCTGGAAGAGGTATAGCATGTATACCCACAAGTATCATTTTGGTGGGAAAAAAAAAAGCACTGGCTGAACAAGATTGTGAATTCTATTAGAATACTCATCCATGGTGATAAGTCAGCAGTGTGATCAAATGAGCAACCACAACCCCGACCTAGGATGGAGACAGGATAAAGACACTGCTTTGCGGTTGTTGCAGTGTTACTCTAGTAGGAAGGCGGGGTGTCACAGGCTTCTTCACCTGACAAACCTGCTACTTTTGCTGTTGCCATAACTATCTCTTCCTCATGGTAGTACTAATTATTATAAGAATGTAAATTTACCTACAGGATAACCAAGTTACAATCCACCGACCCAAAGAAGCTAAGTAACAATAATGAAGGGTGCTTGAATCTCACTCAGTTGGGGAAATAAAATTGACATCTGAAGTAGATGGAGAAAAGGAACTGCTTGGGCGTGGGGGAGTGGGTTGGGCATCAGGTGTAGGGATGGGAAGGGATGGGTGAGAGAACAGAAATCTGTGGCAGTGCAGCTCTGGGATGGGGGAGATTCCCAGGAGTCTTTGGGGGTGACTCTAGCTGAGAATTCTAGCAGCTGGGGATATGGAGCCTGAAGAGGTCACCTTCAGTATGTAGCCAGGTAGAACTTCCAGTGAAGGGAGGTGAACACCAACCTGCCCACAAAACCTTCAGCTCAAAATCTTTCCTGCCTACAAGATGTGCAGAGATAAAGATGGAGCAGAGATGAAGGGAATGGCCAACCAGTGACTGGCCTAACTTGAGAGCATCCTATGTGAGAGAGTCGACGCCTAACACTATTAATGATATTCTGCTAGGCTTGCAGACAGAAGTCTAGCATAAGTGTCTCCTGAGAAGCTTTATTCTAAGAAGCTGATAGGAACAGATGTGGATACCCACAGCCAAGCAATTGGTGGAGTTCGGCGTGTCTTGTGAAGGAATGAAGGAGAACATAAGAAGACCTACAGAATAAATTAACCTGGGCCCATGGGGGCTCACAGACACTGAACCACCAAAGATTATGCATGGGATGTACCCAGGCCCCTTACACATATGTAGCAGATGTACAGCTTACTCTTCAAGTGGGTCCCCTAACAACTGGAGCAGGATCTGTCTCTGACTTTGTTGTGAGCCTTTGGATTCCTTTTCCATAGTAGGGCTGCCTTGTCTGGCCTCAGTGGGAGAGGATGTGCTTCGTCTTGTTGTGACTTGGTGTTCCAGGGCTGGTTGCTACCCATGGGAATGGTTCCTCCTGATCTTAGGAGAAGGGAAGGGGAAATGGGAGGAGGGGTATAAGGGTGGTACTGGGAGGAGTGAAAGGTGGGGGCTTTGATAAGTCTATAAAGTTAATAAATAAGCAAATTAATGGAGAAAACAAATTTAGCTTTATTTTGTTTCTCTACTTCTCATCTAGTGTATAAGCTCTGTAAAAACAGAACTATGTCTGTCTTCATGGTTCTTATACTTTTTAATAAATATTCATATGTAACCACTCTCTTCTTCATAAATGAAGAGAGAGTGGTTACATTTCAGGCTTTTGTCTCTATCTGTATTCACTAAATTTTATGCATCAGTTAAGTATTCTATTCTTCACATTTAAACCTTAATAAGCAATAATACTTGACCAGTAAAGGCTTCATAATTTTTAAAATTATTAAGTAAAGAATAACCTTTGGCATGCCACTGCATATCCATGTTTATTATTTTGGTGAAAAATATGATATATTTTGTATTGGATAAATCCTTTGTTTCTCTCTTTATAATCTATTCATGAAATATGTAGTGAAGCATAGATTCCTTCAGTGGTAGTAATCCCTCTGTTAGTGAAAAAATTGAGTGCTACATTCTCAAAATTAACATTTATACAAAATGTTAGCTGATGAACAAAGGCAAATCAAGAAGCTTGATTTACTGTCAGACATCACAGGCTTGAAACTTTACTTACCTTGAATAGTTTGAAATGTTGGCAAGGTATTCTGTCTGTAAGAACCTGGCTTTACTCTTATAGAAAATGGGTATAATAATAGGATCTCTATTGTAGGTTGTTAGGAAGATTAACTGAAATAATCTTCTTATTTACTGAGACAAAAAGAAGTCAGAAAACGTTCGACTTTATATGACTGCACAGAGTGAGAAGGGTGGCATACACTTTAAATGCAAATAGTAATTGTGCTATAGCGTTCTGCATTTGTACTTTGTGCATCAAGCATGGCTTATTGCTCCTGCTAATTTAGCTGTAACGATGTTCAAAACATATGTTTGTTCTTCTAAGAATTCGCAATAGACAGACAAGTTTATTTGTTGTCTTTGGCCTGCTTGGATCATTGTAATAAGCCACCCCATATGTAGAAAAGACTATGAATTTCTACAGCTGATTAAAAATATAATTTTCTGAAGAGTCGTGGTAAATCTCTTTTCCACAGACACCTTTTAATAAAAATCATAAATTATAAACCTACTCTTATGCAAACAATATTGGCACAACAAGAAAATGATTAAAATGTAGACAGCGTAGGTCCCAAGGATTGTAAAAACACTAATCACACCCTTCGGTATATGTTGAAACAAATAGTCAGAGATTAGCTGTCCGCATTCTATGGCCTATTCAAATCTTACCAAAATCTAACAATTATTTTTTTTTAAAGTAGAACACACTAGCCCATGTTAGATCTGTATACTGAGATTATTTCTGAAAAGAAAAACGTGTCTTTGTTGTTAATTTATGGACTAAAGTGACAGCTACTTTTTTCCATTTTTTAAAGTGGTTGTCTCAGATGTGGAGCACCTGTAATGATGCTTTGATTCTTCTCTGTGGCAATTCCATTCCAGTCCTTCTTGCTTTAGTGGCCAGGATGCTGTAAGCAAATGTTTTTACTTCAAAGCTTAAACAAGAACGTTTCACTAGATCAAACCCCTGAAATGTTTCTTGGGGTAGTTTGAGGTATTGGTAAACAAGTGCAATACCCAGCCTGGCAGCAATATAATGAGGTCTTATTTCCACTTATTGACTTAAATAATACTCAAGTAGTTTGAGTTTCCTTCTGCTGTGGTAGTTTGACTCATGTAAAATAGTAATGAACCATTTCTCTCTCTGGGGTTTACCACCATCCTTATGAAGTATGTATTTCATAAGGTACCTGAGAAGCTCTCTAATGCCTTCTCCCATACAAATATTCCCAGCACTGTTTGCCATTTGTGCTTTCTTTGATCCCACCCTATCTGTCACCATGCACTGAGACACCTTCTCCTTATCTTCTCAGGATGGGATGAGATGGTTAGTGTATGTGGACATTATACCCAGTTTAGAATTTAGCCTCTCTTTTAATGATTAAGCCTCTACATGGGAAAATAGTTTACCTGGACTGACTTCGATGACATACCCCTGCTCCTCTGTGCTCTTAAATGTTAGCCCTGCCTACCCTATCTCTTCCCAGAAATGTATAGTCAATGATGCATTCTCTGGTAAGAGTTTGATGAGATCATTGCTGTATTTGTAATTATTCAGTTTTTAAAAAGTTATTTATTTTAAATTTATCTTATATGAATGGGTGTTTATGCTTGCAGTCATCGGAACAAGGAGTTCATTTCTCAGGAACTGGAGTTATAGGAAGCCATGAGCTACCATGTGTGTGATGGAAATCAAACCAGGTATTCTGGTAGATCAGTGTGGGGTTGGTAGGGTGCATTAACTGCTGAGCCATATCTCCAGCTTTGTAATTATACAATTTTAATGGGCTTCATTTGTATTAATTAATATAATGCAATTTAATATACCATAGCCATGCTGTTACTGAGCAACCAAATCAAGAATGATGATTATTGTTTTTAAAATATCCTCCTAGAATGCAGTGAATTAGGGAAACACCTATTCTCCTCATGCATTTACAGCTAGATTGGCATCAAAGGTCAAGGTAGTCTGCTCGCTAATATAGTTTGTGCTCCTCTAAGCAAACTTTCAAATTATAGATTGAGTTCACAGGCTTTTTATACTCTTCATCCTCATCCTGGCAGTAGTCTAGCCCAGACATTATCATCTCATGAGTCCAACAGAAGTTGCAGAGAAAACTGAACTAAGGAGCCTCCTTCTTTGTGATGCATGTGGATCTTATAGGCTAAGACATGCAGCCAAGCCTATATTCAATGAGTGTAGAAGCATATTTTCAGGGGAAAACTATGTAGTCACATGACAGAGATGTCAGTGTGGGAGCAAGGAATAGCTGGAAACGGCACTGAGGTCGATAGTAAGTATAATGGAGCTAAGTTATAATACTGTCTTCATACAGTCTATAGTCTCAGCACTGATATGGTGGACAGGTATAGCTATACTAGAGAAAGAGTAAGGCTTAATTAATTTAGCACCAAAGTCATGCAACGCATTGAGCAAAGAGTAGAGGAATATAACACTGTAGCTAAAGACCTGCTGCCTGAGAGGAAACTGTAGGGAATTGTGTGAGCCCCACGCTAGATGCTGAATGAGTCCAGATTTAAGACCTAAGGAGAACTGAATTGGGAGAGGTTGTCTTATTTTCTTTTAGCTTTTGCTGCTTTTTAAAATTTTTACAATTCAATAAATATTCACACTTGTATTACACTCATCTTTAAAAATTAGGAAGTGTATCTATATCAACAAAATAAAATATACCCTTACTTCCAACACCCATAACAAATCAGGTCAGAACAGAGGTTAAAATTAAGTAGCAAAGAAACAGATGAGTCGACTGGACACACAGAGTGAGGTTTTGTTGTTTTGTTTTCTTACTTTATATGAGATGTATTCAATAGTAATGCTTATATACCACATTATCGCTGCCCAAGATTCTCTAATGCTAACATAACAATTTCTATTTCACTAATATTTTGACAAAGACTAAATCTCACAGTTTTCACATTATGAATGTTTGTATGCAATAAACATATATGGACAAGTGATGTATAAAAAAGCAAGCTGTACTAAAAAGATTATCAGTTGTGTTTTTAGAAATGTATTTATTTTTCAAGAATTTAAAACTAAAGCCCAAGGGCTATAGTTATGTTCCAAATTGGGAAACACAAACTGAAGGGGGATAAAACCTGATTATGTGCCAGAGTTGGATGTGGGGAATGGAATTAGACACCCAAGGTAAATCTCTGGAGAGGGGAGGAGCTAAAATTCAGCCACAGAAGCAAACTGTATTTGGTGGAGAGAATGTCTTTCTAGGGTATATTGTTAAAATATATTAAATGAAATATAAATCACAGATGCAAACTGTGCCCAACAGAGGAGCAATTATGCACAAAGCAACACGAATATTCGCTTCCCATCCTGGTGTCTAACAGCTATGGACTTTAGGTGTGGGATGACAAGCTACCATCAAGTTAGAAAAGCAGAAGCAAGCTCCCTGCTAGAAGAGAAAGCCAAGGCTTGTTTAACAAGTTGACATTCATGATATTTGACTAACCCCTCAGTTAATAGGGAAACTAAGCCAAAGTGGATAATTTCCACATCCTTTGGCCTTGCACAAATGGAAGTTGATACTCAGTCCATAATCCATCAGTATCTACCTGATTTTCTAAGGTAGCATAGGGAACAAGTGGGAACAAGTCACTCCACAGTGATGAGTGTCAGTTTCTAAGGCTGGTCTGCAATGACTAGATGATACTGGGAGAATGATCTACAGGAAATGCTGACAGCGGAGGTAAAAGAGTCTGTCTTTGTAAATTCTCAGGGAGGAATGCTGTGATTAAATGTTACTGCAAGAGAAATTTCCTTAAAATGAAAACATTTTGTCTTAGAATGTGCTCATTTGTAGGAAGTCAAAGCTCAATGGATTCTATCTAATATTTGGCTTTGAAGCACAAAATTTAAATTTGTAGGACCTTTGACTATCAAAACATGCAATCTAATTAATTCTATTTACATGCCATTTATATTCAGCCTCATATTCACACACATACACAAAAGTGGTAAAATACCACCAAGATGATCAGGCCACTGGCAATCAAGATCACATTGGATTCCATGGTGTTTATAAGGAGAATTTCCATGTCTGGGGACCAGTTCAGGGTCTCCAGACATAGGCAAGACAAATTCAGATGTGCTGCTCAGAAATTCTGACATGATAGACAATTGAAAATTTCACTTAAATTCCTAAATCATGTGGTTTTACTGATAACAGTCTTTTTAATGCCTCCAAATTCTAAAATTCTTGTGTTCTTGCTTCAGAGGACAAGTCTCATAAGTATGCTAATAGAACACATCCTTTGAAGTTGTGGCTATAGATAGAATCAAGGTTGAGCTAACAGTTCACAAAGGCTGTGGCTTAGATTACTACTAATGTTACCAGTATATTAGCAGAAGGGGGCTTTCTGCTCACTCTTTCTCCATGTATACCAGCATGGAGGAATTACTTAATGAATATAAGTGAATACATTCTTTGATCGTGATTTTTTTACATGTTTTCTGTTTACTGAATACTTTCTCAAGAAACTCAACCACTATATAAAACAAATGAAATAAAAGATGAAAGATGGGTGGAAGGAAAGAGGGAGGGAGGGGAGGGAGGGAGAATGGGAGGGAAGAAGGGAGGGAAGAGAGGGAGGGAGCGAAGGAGGGAAGATGTGAGGAAGAGAAGGGAGAAAGAGAAGGGAAGGTATAGCAGGAGATGATATCAATCAGCTGGTTTCTGGGTCTTAGCCCTATACGAATAGAACCATGGATAGACAGTAACCCTCTAAGTGAAGGTATTTGATGTCATTACCTTCCCTCAGTGCTTACTAGCAATGAGCCGGACGTAGGTGGGAGGAATCAGCCATAGTTGCCACCTAATGATACAATTCAAGCACAAGCCCCAGATGCTTGATACTTTCAGGGTTTGGGATGTTAGAGTGTCCATGTTACCTTATGACAGGCACTCCTGGACCTTGTCAATGGTCAGTGTTAAATTTCTCCACCTGGAGTCTAAGAACTTTGTCCCTGAAGTCTTAGCATCCCTCTGGACCTCTTCTGGCTATCTTCCCTAATGCCCATTTATCAGCTTCCAACTTTCTTGTCTTTGCTTCTTTATTTCCATTTTCCTTCTTTCTGCCCTCATAGCAATCCAATTGAAGCAGCTTCTTCAATTGTTAGTGGCAGGAAGACTCGTGTTACCTTCTCCTGTCAGGACAGCATTTGGCAACAGAGGCACACAGAGAAGTGTTTGGAATTTGGATCAAGAGCCTCGCACTAGCTGCTGAGATTGCCTCGAAGCATTCCATAACTTCTCCATCAAGCTGGCATCATAGCTATTTAGAGCTTAAACCAGGACCCAGGACCCAGGACCCAGGACCCAGGACCCAGGACCCAGGACCCAGGACCCAGGACCCAGGACCCAGGACCCAGGACCCAGGACCCAGGACCCAGGACCCAGGAAAGTACATCAGAATAATGGTCAGTCCAGTATGGAATTCTGACTCTGGACAGCATTGGGTTTGGCTGGAGCCGGATGAAATCAGGCAGTATCCAGTCCCCTGGTGCCCACAGTGTCTGCAGCTATCAGATCAGCAGATGATGTGCCATATTTGGGGACGACAGCCCCCATAGATGCCAAGCCTGAGGCAGGGATTGCTAGGCCACCAGGTTATTCCTAGCAGTTGCTGCTCCTGCCTTTTCTGTTTCCAGCTCAGTCCACATTGCTGAGCAAAGGCAAGGAAAGACCTTTGCAAAGAAGTCTTCATCGGACCTGCTATGAAATGGCAGGTAAGTGAGCTAAGGGCATGTCTACTGGCTCTAACAGCAGCTTACAAAGTTCTAGAACAGGGTGTATGGATCAATCACAATTTGCTTGGTGAATAACAAACATTTTTTTTAGATTCTTTTTTTCCCATTTTTTTATTAGATATTTTCTTCATTTACATTTCACATGTTCATTCTTTTTGGATAATCATAGTCACTAAAGGTTGTGTTAAGAACAAGTCATGCCTTAGTCACAGGTCATAACATTTCCTCCATGAGGGAAGGGTTGCCCCCTCTGGCCAAGATGGAAATATTCACCCAGGCTTCTGGCTGGGGCGGCACCTTCAAGTCAGAGCAATCAGTTGTAGTTTTTGCATGCCTGTCTCAAAGCAACGGCTGACTGTTCAAGGTGTTTGGTACACATTAGATTTGTCCATCTGGCTCTTAGATACAGAGCTTTAGCGCAAGGCATTCCAGAAGCAAGAGAATTCAATAGATGCTAGATAGAGAGTCAAATTGCTCTGCCCCTGGTATCTTGGCTTATTTACAGAGAAACAAACAGCAGGAGTATTTATGACATGAATTCAGAGACTGTATCAACACTAACCATGATTTTAACAGTACTTTATATACTGGCCCAGTATATACCTGGGAAGAGAGGAATTCCAGTGTTCCCTCTCAGAAGGAGGTAAGAAAACAGGGAAAGACAGAGCAAAGGCAGGCAGGAAGAAGAAAGTGAGAAAGAAATAATGAAGGAATACAAAATGCTTGATAGTTTTGCTGAGAAAGCATTAATTTGTGTAATCAATATTTTTATACAGTCTTATAATTATCTGAATCAACTCTCTTCTTTCCGTTTCTTTTCTCTTAAGTCAGGACAGAAGTGTCCCTGGTTTTGCCTCCTAGTCAGTTGTTCCAAATCTCTCAGGGCTTGTAGGAAGCCCCAACTTTTGGTCCAGGGTCGCCATAGTTCTTCTCTAAGGAGAGCCATATATACTTCCAAAGAAACCATCTCAACTGTGTGATTTGGTGGCCACGGGCAGCCTTTTGTACCCTCTCTTTTCTAACGCATTTTCTCACGAGTTTGGCATGTTGCTGGTTAAAATTCATTCTTTTACAGCTTAGTATCTACTTAGCTCCTCTCCTCTGAACTTTCATCATTCATTATTAATAGTGAATGACAAAGTGCGTGAAGCCAGTTCAGCCCTATCTGTTCCTGGCATGAAAGCGATGTCTTGGAGTATTAGTGGGACGCTGCTCTATCTCACATAAAATGATGCTTGGGCCCACAACAAAGGTGCCATCTCCCAGTGTCTAATAGGATCACCCACTTCAAATGTGGAACTTCCTTCTTTGAAATATTTGTTGGGATTGCATAAACCTATGAAGATTCTCAAGCTCAAACAAAACCTTCTGGGCTTCAGCGTGAGCCCTGACTCTAAAGAGCTTTCTGTTCTATAAACCGGTTAGTGGATCTGAGTCCCAAGCTCAGGGAGGCTGCGGAAATATGGGGGTGTCAGAAATGAAGAGCAGGACTCCTACTTTTCTTTCTGATATAAAAATAAAAGTTCCGTGGCTTTGGCTGCATAAAATGAATTGTATTAAGCACCTTTAAGCACAATTCCTTCAGTAAGACTTAATTTCAGACTGATTAACACTTTAATATGAAACAGAAGCACATCATTTCATTAGAAAAAAAATAAGGCCATCATGTATTGCTTCTTTTTGTAAGAAGAAGAGACTGAAAGGAAGAAAGAAAGAAAAAAGATAGGAAGGAAAGAAGGAAGAGAGAGAGAGAAAGGAAGAAAGAAAGAAAGAAAGAAAGAAAGAAAGAAAGAGAGAGAGAAAGAAAGAAAGAAAGAAGAAAGTCACATTATAGATTGAGATGTTGAGAAAATGTAAATTTGGTCCCCTCAGCTGATGAGCAGGCTCTGCTGTGAAGAGCCACATCCCACCATCACAAGGGTTGGTTTATTTGGTCCCCTCAGCTGATGAGCAGGCTCTGCTTTGAGGAGCCACATCCCACCATCACAAGGGTTGGTTTATTTGTTTGTTTTGCTTTGTTTTGTTTGGAGCAAGCCTCAGAGTTCCTTTATTCAGTTGCAGGAGGCCTGTCTGCTGGCCCAGAAAGCTGACAGGAAAATAATCTTTTGTGAAAATAGAAATCAAAAGCATCTTCGAGCTTGTCCTTCCTTGAGATGTCTATAGTGAAGTGCTTTGTCCTGCCGATTTCATAGGTTCCTTATTTATTAAATATGTGCAATAAAATTATAGCCATTCTTTTTCAATATTTAAATTTTTTAATGATAATGCCTTTAAAATGCACAGAACATGAATGCAGGAGCTGATGTGATAGGAGAGAGCCTTATTGCACATAATTAACAGACACATAATGTCTGGTAACTAGTAATTTCCTTCTAGCTGAGTAAGGAAATAATTTAATCACGTTGATCAAATGAATCCCAGGAGTCTAGCTTAACATTATGCCAAAAAAAAAAAAAAAAAAAGAAAAGAAAAGAAAAGAAAAAAGAAAGCCTACACTAACCGATAAAACACTAGCACACCACACTATTCGTTTTTTTTTTTAATCCATTTTCCAACCTTGTTTAGCTAACCTTAATGCTTAATACTCTTTTAAAAATCAGCCTGATTTCACTAATTGTCTTAATCTAATATTTGGGAAACATTATTTTCCAACAGTGACAGAGGGCAGTGGCAACAAATATTGGAATGACCGGCCCTCCTTTTTGGAATCTACTAAAACCTAAGCGTTTCCCCCTCCAATAGATGTTCCTCCAAACCCTGCCTAGAGCTTTTGTATGCAATATGAAGAGAAGGCGTAAGCTGGTATGGGTGCAGGCCACTCATATATTTTCTTCCTTGAAAATCCCTTTCCTAGAGTAACTTCCCATTTAAACCACGCTGCTCATCTCTAAGTGCCATACTTAACATTCCAAGCAGGCCAAGCCTGTCTTCTAAATTATTCCCCAAATTTCCCCTTGATAATGGATGGCCTAATAGAGACTACCTGGTAATTTTTTTTTTTCATGAAATCTTTTGTGGACCTTCCTATTGTTCTTCTGAACTACTTAGAAAGTGAGAGACAGGCTTTCATAATCTGAAGGCAGCTCTCCATAACAAGGTGATATAATTTAACACTCACCTAATACATTTTTATCCATCTATTGTTTGCTAAATAATTCCTGCAATAACACTTTTATTCTTTCCATAATTCTTCCAGGCAGTACTGGAGGAATAATATTTTTACTGTGGTGATTGATGTCAGTTCCTGGTGCTATGTAATGGCCATGAATAGAGGTTATTGATAAGCATCAGGAAACCTGGGAGATGTGAAGGGGTAAGGAGAACATTTCGCGGCTCTTGTTGCATGGGCCTCGGGATCAGGGATCAAAGGGTTAACGCTGTTTTATGAGGTTGTAAAAGTCTACCCCAAGATTCTTGTGTTAGCAATATTCTTTGTGTAAGATGCATGTTATTAAAACAAGTAGCAGCATCTGAATTAAAGTGACAGGATGATGGATGACTACTGAAGAGGAATGGAAGCCGTTTGCAGCATTTTGGTCTAGATGTGGGAATTCTGCCTCAGAGGCAAGGAGCTTGGCAGACACATTGATTCTAAGCTGACGCATGCTCATAAATATGCCCCAGAGAGGTGTGGCCTAGCGGAATTTACAAAATTATGTTCATGAATTATTTAACATTTATTTATGGATGCTATATTTAAACAGTATTTGCCAAGGCGAATGGACCATAGCTTACAGTGTGATCTTTAGATAATGCAAATCTACATGAGGCAGAGGTGGTGGGTGGCTTGCCCAGCAAAGCTAAGACCATCAAAATGATATTACAGAAGGTGAGTCTGCTGTCAAAATAGCTGCCCCCGAGAGAATCTGCATGCTCTCGCATGTAGCACAGGACCAGAGAAGAGGAAAGGTCATGGCGGACTTCCCTCTTTAGGAATTCAGTTGATTTAAAAGACATGGCTGTGTTACCACTGATTCAAGTTTTAGCAACATAATACAGAGTTTTACTATTTACAGCTGCCTTTTAAACATGGGATGTAATTCTACTAGTTTCAGGATCAGGTAGCCAGGGAAAGATTTAGAAGTTACAAGAACATAGATGCTTCCCCAAATCACATAAAGGGCTGCAATGAAGCACCCTAAGTTTAAGTTATAATTCACAAGTGTGTTAAGTTCATTTTGCATCATGTGATTTGGCAGGATGGCTTTGTGGTGACACATCCTACTTGTTCTCACACATGTCACATGTTATGGTGGCATTGAAAGGGACTTTGTGGTTTGCTTTGCCTGCCTACGTGTGAGCAGAAGTGACATGTTTAACTTCTAAAGTCAACTCATTCATGTTTTCTTGTGTGCCACTTGTCTTGTTATAGTTTTGTTCCAGGATCATACGACCTCCAAGAGCTGATCCCTGTGACTGTTTAGAGAGGAGCACCTTCCTTAACCTGAATGAAATGATGATAGCTAGGCAGTTAATACCAAGCTTGAAAGACAGGAGACATGGTGGGATGGACCTCCTTCATGGACTCTGAGCCTCACCTCCCTTTCCCTAGTAATCAAAGTTCCTCCTTAAGATTTAAATTCACTGGACTAGACAGGATAGTTCAGAAGTTAAGAATAGTCACTGTTCCGGCAGAAAACCTGAGTTGAAATACCGTTACCCATGTAAGTAACTCCATGTAACTCTATAACCACCAGATACTCCATCTCCAGGGCGTTCTTGTGCCTCTAGTACCTGTATTCACCCTATACAAACATGCATACACAAACAAAAATAATAAGACATAAATCTAAAAAATTATTTTCATTACCATATAAAAGATAGACGTGCAAGGGCTGTCTGATGGTGTCTAAACTTCCATTGCCTGCCTTCTCAGACACTATATTCAAAGGACAAATCTATCTTTCTTTTCTCTCTCATTCAGACTCCTGACAAAAATCTACAGCTTGCCTGCCCAATAATTTTTCTGTAAAATTTTAGTAAAAATCTCCCAAGCATCCTTGAGGACCTGTTTTATTTTCTTTTGGTTTTTCCTCCTCCTCCTCCTCTTCCTCCTCCTCTTCCTCCTCCTCCTCCTCCTCTTCCTCCTCCTCCTCCTTCTCCTCCTCCCCTTCCCCCTCCTCCCTCCTCCTCCTCTCCTTTTCTTCTTCCTCTCTCTCTTTCTCTCTCTCTCTCTCTCTCTCTTTCTTTTTAGTTACTTATACTACTAAGTATATGTAAATACTTATGTAGTATACTTCATTTCTTCCTTGGTATTTTTCTTAAGACAGGGTCTCACTAGGTAGGTCTGGTTGTCCTAGCTGGCCTTGAACTCACAGAGATCTGCTTGCCTCAGCCCCCATGGTTTAGAGTTTAAAGGTGAACACCATTTCATCTAGCTCCATTTTAAGTCGTTATTCATAAACAAAGCGAAAAACCCAAAAGGAGACCCTAAATTCCCCCAGTAACATGCAATGACCAATGTGGGGTTTCCCAAATTTCCTCTGCTTTGGACTCATTCACCTTTCTGTGATGAGTTCAGGTGACTGAAGCAGAACATAAACCACACACTACTCACCCCAAAATGGCTAAACATAAAGGAGAGGTTAGCTTCACCAAGGTGTACTTGGTGGCATAGTCAAGTTAATTTTGACACAAGCTTTTGGATAAACCATATTTTCCAAAGAATGATTCACATTCTTTGAAATTGTGCAGTAGACAATGACATATTTTCCAAAATAGTTCCTACTGCATTTCCTTTGGCTCTTCATGTCCAGCCCTTTCCAGGAAGGATGAGAAAAAAATGCAGTCTTCAGTGAGGAAGTTCAGCTTTGGTTTTGGTTTTTCGTTTGATTTACAGGGGGGGGGGGGGCATCTGCTTGAAGAGATGATCTTAAGGAATTTTATCTTTCTGCTAATTGGAACCAACACTCGACCCAGCAAGAATAGACCCATGCTTCTCCTCACACCAGTCTTTTCATAGGGACATGAGCATTCTCATTCTTTAAAAAGAAGCCATTGCAAGTGTAATAACATACAAATCAATGGTATTAGAATGTTCCAGGTGAAGCAAACAGTAATATCAAGAAAAAATAAAATAAGCCCAATTATATTTGTTCTAGACGATTCTATGACAATCATAAGAAACAAGGTGGTAAGACTGTGTTCTTTTTTTCTCCAAAGAAAACACCTCGTAGTGTAGCATTTGGCTCCACATCAGACTTGCAGAATGTCTAACCTGGCAGTCATGGCAAAGAGAAGAACAGAACTGTACAGTGAGAGGTGGGTCTCTCTGCACAGAAAAAAATGGGAGGTGGCAGAGTATGTAGGACTAAGAAAGACAACTGAAGGCAGAACCTTGTGATGAAACTTTTTGTAAGTTATCATCACCCCTGGCATGGAACATTGAAGTAGTACAACTGTTTTGAGGGTCGCTGTTTCCTTGTAAGGAACTCCTCACTTGTTCTTCTATAAGCCCAATAAACTGCTGGGTTCACTAAGTTAGGATTTGTGTGGAATTATTCTTTAAGTATATCACTGGTCCCCTCTCTAGACATAGTAGATGTTTGCTCATGTTTTTACTGTTACCAATTTTAATTTCACTGTTAATAATTGAATACTTTTTTCAGAATTTGTTTTAGAAAGAAATCGTCATCAAAGTTTATGTATCCAATGCTAAACTTCAAAGCTTAATGAAACTTTTGTCCTATGACCCTTTGAAAATTATGTTACATAAATGGCATTTCAAGCCTTTTAAAAAATATTGAAACTCAAAATACCATTTTAATAGAGAATATCACTATAAGAAGTTAGGACTGACTATAAGGCAACATGTCTTTATCAAACCTTTTACTATATCCTGCAAACATGCTACACACACACACACACACACACACACACACACACACACACACATACACAGAGAGAAAGAGAGAGAGAGAGAGAGAGAGAGAGAGAGAGAGAGACTTGCACATCAAACTTGTACAGAGTATGTTTTGCTCAGAACATAACAAATGAAGTGTTCACAGATTTTGTTACTCAGTTATTTGGGGGGAATTCAAGAATATTGAGTTTCAACCTCTGTCAATTTATACACATAACAACATACACACAATCAATTGTAAATAATTATGGTCATACATCACAATTACATTAATAAAGTAAAAGTTTTGCATCTCTGTATTCAGAGAAAGCGAGTTTAACTCTTGGGGAATCTGTAGGTCTCTTTTGCTTTGTGCTGTCTATTCCATTGAGAATCTTCCGTTGTTGTCAAAAGTTGGTGCTCTCCTGTTTTGGAAACAATGCAGTCTATCTTCCAATTTTCTCTGTATCCTCACACATAAAATAAGGTTACAAGGGACATTCCTGGGCCCAGGGGTTTGCATATGAAGCAGGTTCACTTCTGCCCTTGATTCTTGAGCTACCAAATGGGTCCCTTTGTTGATGGCCTTGTAAATGGCACATACCAAATACTCACAATCATTGATGTCTCTTTCATACATGTTCCTTGTGCTTTTTTCTTCTTGAAGATCTCAGTTATTGGATATTGAGAAGGCAATGTCTCCAATAGCTGTCTATGGAGTCTAAGGTTTCCCTATGAGATCATATGCTGAAGTTACAGGTAAACTGCAATGGTTTCTCAGAGAAGCTTTCCATCTTCTTCTTGAACTTCTGAAGGGTCATGATTAAAAGGCCACTTGGACTCTGCTTGTCCATGAGGATCTCGCCACTTAGGAGGAATGACATAAAACTAGAAGAGGATGGTTGATAAGAGTCTCTGCTTTGGGCATGCCACTTAGGGCACAGTTTTTTGATCTCCAGTAGCTTGGGGTAAGTAGGAGAGTATAGGAGAGCTCAGAGGAGTGGGAGAAGTCATTTCACCTAAGTCTCACTGTTCATTGTTTTCCACGTGATAAATGGACTTTGAATACCAACAGAGGTCATGCAAAATATTAGCAATTCCCGGTTGGCCTATTTTTGCACATACCCCAATTCTGGTAGAAACCCCATGAGGTCTAAATATAAACTATATCAAATCAATTTTCTCAATTCTTACAAGCTAAATCTAGATATATGATATTATTGTAGGTTAAGCTTCTATACATTGGTCAAACTCTACTCTCACCCAGGATGTACCCAGAACAGTAATGTTAGAGTCAAATTTCAGCCTGTTTCTTCTCTCATTTTCTCAGGCTCAAATTTACTTCCATTTCCTATAAGATTCATTGTATTATTAATTACAAAGGAATTGAATATGTGATTTTTATAGACTCAAAGTCACCTAGGGACATCTAGATAGTGATGTTGGGAAAGAGTCCCAATCATTCAGCTCAGTTTGAGGTCTCAGGCTAGGAGGAAAACCTTCTTCTTTCCAGAAACCATTGTGATTGTCTCTCCCCTTAGGGCCATCAAGGTTTTGTTCTGGTTTAGTTCTAGTTTTGGCTTTTCATCAATGAGCAAAATAGTTCACATGTCAGAGAAACATTCTTTGAAGTATATCTGCCTCTAGAAGGGAAATTATAGAGCACAGGTAAGGCCAGGAGAATTTCCCATTTTAGTAAATTTCATCTGAGTTGGGTGTGGAGGTATGCCAATCATGTCTTAATTGTTATAATTAAATAATCTTGCATAGAATGGTTTGCATTTTCCTATCCTGAGGCCTCTATTCTTAAATTTAATATTTACATATTTGATAGAGATGTTGGTAAAGCTGACATCAGAGTTCAAATTGGGGTTGTCCTAATCAAATTCTGGTGGGAGTAGAAAGTCCACAACTCTCTGGTAGAGATTCTGTCTTTTATCCTTCTCATCAAAGTGTAAATGTCACTTACTGTCAATCCTCAGTTACATTCCTATGTGATACATTTCTACTTTACTCCATCTTCTCTCCTTTGTGGGCTTCAGCCTTTCCCAGTAAGTTATGGTTTGGGGATAACAATGAAAGAAACTAAGCTTTATCGGACTACATCTAGATACGTGTAGAAACTATATAGTGTGACTTCCAGCAGACACCATAAACAAATCTTATTGCAGGAAGTTGTGACTACCTTTTCAAAAATCTTTTATGTGATATTAGACAATGAATCACACCTTGTTTCCAGTTTGGTGGGGAAAACTCAGGAAACCAGAACACACATTAGTTACTTCTTTGGGAAACTAAGAGACAAACAGCTCAAATTATTTTGTATTATGTCTATAGCCTGGAAAGGATGCCTAGGTTAGTTTTGCAAATAATTTAATCTGCTGTGATGCATCTTGCTCACTGACGCATTGAAGCTGTTGATAGGATGAATTTAGGATCTGGAATTGGGTCATCAAGCCACTATCTCCCAAATGTTTACTTCTCAAGTAGTTGCTGGAGTTCAGTTTCCCTAATTGTCCACTGGGAAGGGTAGAGAACTCATTTTTTGGTTCCACAATTTTATTTCTGTTAGGAAGGGTAGGTGACCTTTCCCCCACCTCTTTTAGCTTAATGAAAAGGTGAAACCACCAAGTTTGGGGAGTCTGGGTTGAAGGTCAAGGGGGAACCAACTAACACCAGAACCCAATGATTAAAGGTTCGTTATTGTTTTGCTGGAGTTGTTTTTTAATTTTTTTTTAGATGCAGGAACATTATATGTTTTCTTAGAGGTGGAAAATATGAATTTCAACCATTGTGTCCTCACCGTTTACTTTTCACACATGACCATGTCTATGTGGCCCTCCTGGCAGGAAGGAGTGTTTGCAGTGCTCTCAAAAGAGAATGAAGTCTTTCACAGACCAAGGGCAGAACCAGCTTCTTCATGTGGGATGCCCTTACAGAGATGAGTCTGCTGTAGTGTGGTACCATAGATAGAGCAAACATAAGGGACGAAGAGGGAGTGAGTGCGAGAGAGGGGTGGACACACACACTCACTCACACAAACACACACACACACACAGAGTGAGACAGAGAGACAGAGATAGAGAGACAGACATACAGAGAGAGGCAGAGAGAGCATTATACTAGTGGAATATTAAATCTGTTGTCTATGAGTAGTTCTGTGAGCAATGTTTCCCACATGATACTGGCAGGTAAAAGGAAAAAGGCTGATCAAAAAAGGTACTTTATTATTTTTAATTGGTTATTTTATTTACATTTCAAATGTTTTCTCCTTTCCAATTTCCCCTCTGCATCCCTCTGATCCCATACTCCCTCCCTCTGCTTCAACTGAGGAAACTATCAATGAAATAAAATTTGGACTGAAAGAATAGTCGAAAAGAAAGAAGAAGGAGAAGGAGGATGAAGAGAAGAAAGAAAAAGGAGGAGGAGGGGGAGGAGGACGAGGAAAGAGGAGGTGGAGAAGATGAAGAAGACCATATATTTTATGGTTAATTATTTATGAATTTAAATCAAGTAAACAGTCTTAAATAATTTGTATTTCATTCTCAAAACACATTAAGGAAATATAAATATAAAGCTTTTATTTCATTGAAAGTTGGCAAAAATATAAACAGATATTATATTCAGTTATTTAATCTATCTGTATATTCTACTGATAGACAAAGGATGTTGGATAAATAGTTATAAAGACAAATAATGTATAATTGTTATACATTTTTTATAAAAATTATTTCTTATACTATAAGATTTGCATAATACATACTGTTCAAAAGAATACCAAAATTTGGCAACTCTTCATGAATTATAAGTATTAGAAACTATTTTCTTAATTCAAGTTTTTGAAACATTGCTTTGCTACAGAGTAAAGATTTGAGCTGCCAATAAAACTCTAAAGTCAATGCTTATGTTTGGAAATGAAATAACATGTTAAGATGCTTAAACATATTATTTAATATAAATTATCATGAAAATTAGCATAAACTGTTTTTTTCCTCTGAATTGTTAATATTATATTGCCATTTTAGCATTTAGTTATACATCTATCTATCCATCATAATAAAAAAGTAACAAAAGGGAATTGATAAGAGAATAAATATATGATCAATTATTTATAGTGCAGTATTCATGGGAGAATATATATACTTAGATGCTAACTGTAAAATTTACCTTTGCTGTATGTTTACATTTTTTCTAATACAAACATAAAATTACATTTTAAAATTTAAAGGGAATCAACTAAAAAATTATTATATCTCAAGACAGTTTAGAAGGGAGCTATATAAAGCAAAAAATATACATAAACTTTCCAAAATATGTAATATAAAACTAAGACTCAATGCATAAAGCAACAAAGGTATATGATTCAACTTATGGTAGCAAAACACTTTAAGACTCATTTTGTAACATAACAAACTCTAGAATGGGCATAGAACTGCACTGACAAGACACACAGGTGAGAAGCAGAAGGACAATTACAATATTCTGAAGTGTGTAATTCCTGTTCTATGTGTACCTTGATATGAGTCCATTCACTTTGGAGAAAATCAAGTGGATTCATAAGGACCATAGGAAGCAATTTTCTCCCCAAATAATGATGCACACAATTTTATTGAAAAAGTCTGATGAAACTGAAAAGACAACTGGAAAACATTAGGAAGATCAAAACAAATAGAAAAATAAAGCAAACTTGGAGTATAAAAAAAAAATCAGGGTGAAGCATTTCCATTGTTGAAATCAATAATGGTACTTGTGAAGTTTGGATAATGTGGATTTGACACTGGCAAGTCATAGGCTGCTGAGTAGAAACAAACTTGAAAGTGACTTTAATAGGGGTATTCTCATTTCACACTGATAGCATGGCATACTATTTGGTTTTCATCCATCCCCATTCCCTGAACATAAAACTACTAGAGTCCTTGGAATTGTTTAATTTACAGTGTCTTTGTATGCTAATTAGTTGACTGATGGCTAATAGTTCTAAGCAGCTTCAGGTCAGGATGGAGATTTCTCGCCAGAAATACTAAGGTAGAATTAGAAGGTTGGATTTCTCAGCCATCTCTTCCTCCCTCCACATTCCAGGGCATGGAGAGGGACAGCCTTATCTGACCACCAGTGGACAGTGATGTAACCCATCTGATGAAGCCTCAGTTTAAGACCAGATGGATGCTGGGTTTCCAAAGAGTGTAACACATAGGTTTCTAGGGATGGTATTCTTAGATGCTTGAAGTCTCTTTTGTAATAAGCTGGTAAATGTCAACTTACTGAGGTTTTGGGGTCTGGTGTTTTGTTTTGTTTTGTTTTGTTTTGTTTTGTTTTGTTTTGTTTTTGTTTTCGTTTTTTGAGTGCTGAAAATAGTTTTAGGAAATTAAATGAACTCTTGGAGATGATGTGGGAAGTTTGGTTTACAAAGCTGAAATGCAGTAGCCTGGATATGGGGACAGTGTCAAAGTGAGACTGAACTAGAAGCCACTCACCTGTGTCCACGGTCATAGCACTGCTTATTTGCTGCATATGGCAAACTTGTTAGTTTCTTATTAACTCATTATTTCACTACAGGTGTTTGAAAGTCAGGAATTATAGTTGAACAACAGATTTTTTCAATTATTTAAATAAGCATAAAATATTTCTCTATAAAATCTGTTCATATAGATTTACTAACTATATAGATTTCCCAGCATTGAATTATCTTTGTATTAATAAACATGCTGGATCATGATATACTATTCTTCTAAATAAGTGATTGACTATTTCCATATGAATTTTGCATGAATAATCATGATTTAGGTTCTACTTTTAAAAAATTCCAGTATCAAGGCATTTTAGGTCTCTACTATCCAATTAGATAGGTGTCTTCTTTTATAACGGTTAATAAAGACATAAATAACATAAATCATGTACTTATCTATTGCTTGATGGTTTGACAAAGTTAATATTAAAACAATTTGGGGTCATCCATTTTATTCTGTGGATAAATGTCTCATAAAATTATTGATTTATCTTTGTATCCACCATAAATTATTAAAATTTACATTTTGCTCTGTTATAATTTCATATATAATTTTATGCATAAAATTACAAAATTGTTATCTCATTATTTTGTTTCTTATCTTTATAATTCTTTTGTGTTCCTAATATTTATATTTTCTGTATTTTATGAGACTTGACAAAGGATAGCTAGCCTATTGATTTTTTAAGGAATTTTAGTTTTATAAATTATATCTATATTTTGACTTTACATTTATTGTCTTTTTTCTCTCTATTTTTATAGCTTCGAGCTTGTAGGGAGCGGCAGTTGCTCCGGAATGGCAGTTGCTCAGGAATGGCAGTTTCTCAGGAATGGCAGTTGCTCAGGAATGGCAGTTGCTCGGGAATGGCAGTTGCTCTGGAACGGCAGTTGCTCTGGAATGGCAGTTGCTCGGGAAAACCCGGGCTCCCTCTTCAGGCCCTCCTCAAGCAATAGCCCCTCCCAAAGGGCAATATGCTAATGA
Source organism: Mus minutoides (assembly GCA_902729485.2). Taxonomy (NCBI): domain Eukaryota; kingdom Metazoa; phylum Chordata; class Mammalia; order Rodentia; family Muridae; genus Mus; species Mus minutoides. Next base: position 6,495 of record LR754045.1, on the reverse strand, counting down.
GGTGTGGCTTGTGACACCAATGAATGGGCAATATGCTAATGGGTGTGGCTTGGTGCACCAATCCGCAACCACTACGACACCCCTCCCCCTTCCCTGGGAGAGTATAAAAGCAGCAGCTCTGCTGCTGTTCTGGGTCCCGGGAATCTACAAGCAAGGTGCTCCTGAATAAAGCTGACTGAGAAGATCCCGGTGGTGGTGTGTCTTTCTTGCTGGTCAACGGAGGCAGGGAGGCACGCAGCACGAGCTCTTTTGATATATACTACTTTATATATACTAATATATATATATAAAATCTTAGTTTTGCAATATACTGCTAGTATTGTTATTCACATGTAAGGAGTTATATTATCTTGAGCTTTTTTTTTAAAAGATTTTATTTTATTTATTATATGTAAGTACACTGTAGCTGTCTTCAGACACTCCAGAAGAGGGCGCCAGATCTCATTACGGATGGTTGTGAGCCACCATGTGGATGCTGGGATTTGAACTTATCACCTTTGGAAGAGCAGCCGGGTGCTCTTATCCGCTGAGCTATCTCACCAGCCCTTATCTTGAGTTTTAAATTACTTTTTAACTGAAAAATTAGGCAAAGGAACATTAAAATTTTCAACAATTAATTTTATTTTTCAATTGGACATTTACTTTTATTTAAAAAGTATCTTACATTTTTCTGCTCATTAGTGCCCCTTGGGACTTGCCTATGACATGGTCAGTTTTTACAATTTGGCATACGTACTTAAATGTATATATTAGGCTCTTGATAGTATCATTACATTCTCACTTTTATTTCCTTCATCTATTGCTTTTGGGAAAGTAAGTGACTGTCTCTTTTATAGTCATAAACCTTTTATACCTTCATATATTTATAAATGATTTTTGATTCATAAACAATGCAAGCTCTGTTATTCACAGAATAAAAATTTGACTTGATTCATTTTATTTTGTGATGAAGTTCTTATATTTATTCAGCACCTCTCATATATCAGATAGTTGCTATAAGATCATCTCCAATTCTAGGTAACCTAGAAAGAATTTGGTAAAATGAATTCTTCCTTCCATAAGTTGTGTTTGGTCATGGAATATAATTAGCAGAAGTAAGGTAACTGCTATACCCGTCTTCAATAGTAGGCCCTTGCCATACAGTTCTGGTAGCCATCAACAATAGTGCCATGGCTTATATTGATCCAGAGTTCTTAAGGGTGTCCTTGGTGGGCGACTCACAGAAAGATGTCCAAGTGGAATTCATATTTAATAACTGTGATTGTTAATCTCAGTAACCAACTTGAAGAGTATCTGAAATTACCTGAGTGATACTCCTCCAGGAATACCTGTAAGGGACTATGTAGGTTAGTTTGACTTCTAGACATGCCTGTGGAATATTAGCTTGATTAGAAGAATTAAAGACCTATTCACTGTGGGTGGGGCCACTCTCTGAGCAGATATCCTGTACTATGTAAAATGGAGAAAGTGAGCTACACTCAGGTAATCATTGTTTTCTTTTTCCTCACTGGACCACAAGCTCCACCATCAGGACTCTCCTGCCACTATGGACTGTACTTTAATATTGTGAGCCAAAGCAAGCCTATTGCTTTGTTCAGGCTGTTTTATAGAGGTGAATGGAATGAGAAATGAGATGATAATTGTACTGAGATGTGGTAAATCTGATCATGTGGTCCTTAATCCTTTGGGATTGTTTTATTAATAGAATGTGGAAGTATTGGGTACTTTGTGCCTTTTACAAAAAGTGCTAGCATGCTTGAGGGAGAACTGAATGAGCCATTCTGGGTAGATCTTAGAAGAAAGTGATGCTGAAAGTAATGAGGACAATGGAGGGCTGGCAAGGTAGCTTGAGGTCAACATTGGGCCCATCTAAGCATACAGTGTTTTCACAATTTTTTGTGGAAGGAGAAATCCTGAACTAAGAATGCAGATGATACGATACCTTAACCTTCAAAAAGGTTTCTTTTTGAAGTGATTCTTCAGAAAGAAAGTGTTTCTCTAGGACATATATACAGAAGTTGGGGTAACTATGGTCCAAGGGAATCAGGCTTCATCCTAAGCTAATAAAAGAATGAAGCAGTGTATTCCACATGGTACTAGTTTTGGAGGCATAAGAGACACAAACTTCAGGGGTTTTGGAAGGCTTGCTCCACTGTTCCAGAGGGCAGCTAAAGCCAGATAATGTGTAGCCATGATGGAGTTCCTGCAAGGAGTCCTTAAGAGGCTACCATGTGTGAAGCTCTGTAGGCGAACCTAATGTTATAGTAGAGATGCTGGGATATTAAAGATAGCAGAACTATGGAATGTCCTCCCAGGAGAGCTTTGGAATGGACTGGAGGTAGCCCAAGAGAGGGGATATGTATGATACTGGTGACAGAGATGCAGAAGTGGGACTACTTAAGTAAATTGGAGCTGAGTCAATTTTATCGTTAGCCCAGATGCTTGACACAGAGCTTCAGGCTTTATTGTTTTACTCATTGGACTTTGTTTTTAGGGCCATAGTATTCCTTGCTATGCCCAATTCTTTCCTCCTAGACCAGAAATGTTTGCTTTGTGCTAATATGTGTTGGGAATATATAATTTGATTTTAATTTTATAGGATTTAACAATTAACGATCTGGATTTTAAAGCTTTGGAATTATTATGGCTTTGGCAACTTTTGAGTTTGAACCAGATACAATTTACAAAATGGTTATGAGCCTATGGGAATGAGTAGGGGAAAGGTATGATTTAAAATGATGCATTTGGATGTCACGATGAAAAAGGATGGGGTTGTGATGGTTAAATTCAATTGTCAATGTAAAAGCTCATGTGTTTGAGGGACTGTGTAGATGAGCTTAGCCTCTGGGCATGGCTGTTAAGAATTATCTTGATTAGGTTAACTGAGAAGGGAAAACCACCCCAGTGTGGATGAAACCATTCCCTATGTAAGAGATTCTGATATGTATAAACTAGAGAAAGTATGCTGAGCACAAGCAATCATTGTTCCATTTTTCATAACTGTAGACACAATGAGATCCAATGTTTTATCTCCTGCTGTCTAGACTTATCTACCATGATATATACGTATATTGCACTTTGAAATAGGAGCTACAATAAACCCTTTCTTTATGTTTCTTTTGTCAAAGTACTTTATCCCAACCATAAAAATGTATCTAAGCAATAACCTATGATTTCTAGGAACTTTTTAATCAAACATGCAGTGTACGTTCATTCATTTTTTTAAAAATTATCTTATGATGCAAAAGTTTCTAAGGATGTTTTTCACAGATCATGAATTTGGTTGACCTTCTCCTACATTCTTTCTTCTCACATGGCCTGCACTCCCTCCACTTAATCCTCCATACCAGGAATATTATCCCTGTCACTTTCCTAACTCAGTCATTCTATAACTTCTCCCCTACTCTTAATTTCTTTTGCTGTGGACTGTTTTGTAGTTTCTTAAGCTTTATACAGCTTCATCCCCACTTAAGGAGTATGTATTTAAAATAGAAGCTAGAGCCCACGTGAGGGAGCACACACAGTGTTTCCTTATCTGAGCCTGGGTCGCTCCACTTTATGACAGACTTTCTAATTCAATGCTTCCCTGAGAACTTCAAATTTCTGATTTTTTATGACTGAATAAAATTCCATTGTATAAATGAGTCATATTTCACATTCATTAGTGGATGGATCCCTAAGCTGATGTCATTTTCTTATTTTGGTGAAGAGAGCTACCATGGACATAGATAAGAAGGAAAGTCTGGTAGGATATAGAGTTTGGGGCTGGTCCCGTGGTATCTATGGTTTTAGTTTTTTGAGAACCCTCCAAGCTGATTTCCATAATATTTGATTAGTTTACTTTCCTACCAACAGTCAATAATATTTCTCCTTCACCCAGAATCTGGTGATCATTTGATATCATTTGCTCTCTTGATAAAAGTGACTCTCAATGAGGTAAGTTGAAATGTTAAGGTCATAAAGTTCTTTGATGACTAAGGGGGCTCACCACTTACAATAGTTAGTAAATGTTTGTACTTTTTATTTTGAGAACTCTTTGTTTAGTTCCTTAGCATATTTCTTTTTACTTCTTTGCTTATTTGTTTGTTTGTTTTAAGTTTTCTGTATACTCTGGATATTAATCTTCTCTTGGGTGTATTGCAGGCAAATATTTTTCTTCGATTCCATAGGTTGTCTCTTCACTCAATTAACTATTTTCTTGGATGTACAGAAGACCTTAAGTGCTTTTTGCTAGAATTTGCCAGTTGTTGTTATTATTTCCTGAAAAGCATTGCTTATGTTTATATTGTGTAGTATTTTCCCAACATTTTCCTCTAGCAATTTCATAATTTCAAGTCTTCATCCAGGTCTTTGAACAATTTGAAATTTACTTATTTATACATTTATTTGGTTGGTTATTTTTGCAGAATGGGATTTTTCTTAGTTATTGTTTTATTACTGTGATGAAACTCTATGACCAAGGGAATTTATTTTAAAAAGCATTTAATTAGGGGGCTTCCTTGAAGGTCCAGTTGGTTAGTCCATGGCTATCATGGTGGGGAACATGGCAGTATGGTTTGGAGCAGTAGCTAAGAGCTTACATCTCATTCATAAGATAGAGGCATAAAGAGCAAGACTGAGCCTGGCATGGGCTTTGAAACCTGAAACCCACACCCAGTGACAAACTTCCTCTGATAATGTTCAACTTCCTAATCCTTCCTAAACCATTCACCAAGCAGTAACTAAGCATTCAATTACATGAGCCTATGGGGAGTATTCTCATACAAACCATTACAGAGAGATAAGGATTTCATTTCATTCTTCTCTGCAGATACAGTTTCCCCAGCACTGGCTATTGAAGAGTCTGTTGTTGCTCTACTGTGATTTTGTAGCATTTTTCTGAGAGAGCAGCTGTGGAATTATTCTTAGACAGTCTATTCTACTCCACTGATCTACATATCCATTTTTTGTACCAATGTATGCTGGAGTTTATTTCATTTTCTTTTAATGTATGTATGTGGGTGCCCATGGAGACCAAAAGAGGGTGTCAGATTCCGCAAAATAAGAGTTTCCAGCACCTATGGGTGCTGCAGACTGGTCCTCAGCAAGAACAGGAAGAGCTCTGACACACTGATCCATCTCTCCAGCCCCTATATTTATCTCTGGCTCTAAGGTATTAATTGAAATCAGGTATTGTGAGGTCTACAACATTATTTTCTTTGCTTAAGGTTGTTTGCATTATCTAGGGTCTTTTGTGTTTCCATAGGAGTTTTAAGATGTTATTTTCATTTCTGAGAAGAATGGCCCTGTAACTTTGATGAAAAGCATGTTGAATCTGTCAATCATTTCTGGTAGGCTGACCAATTTCACAATGTTACTAAAGCATAAGAAGGAAAGGAAGAAAATCATCCAAAGAAGGACAGGGTACACACCAGAATAAGGCAGAGGAGAGGGACAAATAAGAAAGCACAGTAACATATATGTATGAAAATGGAAAATGGCATAATGAATCATACTAATTTGTACACAACTAAAATGCTAATCTTAATAAATACAAAAAGAAGAAAGAAAATATCTAAGATATCAGATGACCATTAATTAGGAAACTCAAAAAGGAAGTCAGATCCATGAGACAGGAATATCAAGGAGTTATCATGGATAAAGACTAAGTTCTGAATCCCAGCATGTCGGTACAGCCTTAGAACCTGGTGACTAGAGAGAGACTTAATACAGATATAGAGGAGATGTGTACATTTACAGAAGTACACAGAAATGATCTCCTGCAAAGGGCTATTTCCCCTTGGGTCTATTTTTCAACAGAAAAGTTTATTTAATCTAAACATTCTCAACGAAAGAGATAGTGAGAACTATTATGTTCACAATGTTAAGTGAGCAGACCCCATGTCTTGTTCACCTTAGTTGGAAGGTGTAGATCAAATGTATAAAGAGAGCAAACACAAACTGGGAACAGTGCATTGGTGTAAAGCATTTCCCATCTACCTGGTCCTGTCATGGCCAGCTGCTTCTGTTGTGACATGCGTATTGCTCATTAATTACTTCACTTGGCAAGTAATTCATCACTACTGAAATGTCTCCTCCAGAAACCCTGGATACTATACAGGCCTTCACTTTTGATACATTAACATTTTATTCAATAGATCTAACCTCCTGTTAGAGAAAGGTGACTTATTCCTCTTGTTCACTTTACATTCCAAGAGAGCGTCAAACACAACACTTCTACTGCAGACTAACTGTTGGTAGCAAGTGCTTCATCTAAATAACTTCTCTGGCATCGCCTATGAAAATTTAAAGGAAATAAACTTTTTTTTTTCACTTTCAGAAAGCTCTTAGAAATATATTTAACTGTTCTTTGTTTCTTCTTACCCATGTTTTCATTAAAATGAAATAAGAATTAATTTTCTATGATATGGACATATTACTGACAGTACTACCTATATGCTATCCCCATCTCAAAGATGTGACTGACCCCTTGAAAAGGAATATTGAATATCTTTT